>OZ030393.1:32396281-32637655 GCA_964023965.1 Melinopterus prodromus | reverse complement strand
GCCTTCCGGTTCAGTTTGTGCTTGCTGCGGTGCAGTTGTCGAGGAGCATAAGGTTGTCAATTGTTGCGTATGCAAAAAAATATTTAATCACTCCTGCGTTGATCTCACGGCTTCGGATGTTAGAACGCTGAAAACTAGGAAAAGTCTGACTTGGACCTGCATCACTTGTACTGCGGTTGGAGTCGATGTTAATGAGCTCAAGGCTGCGATCGTAGCATTGACGAATGAGGTTAGCGAATTAAAAGCTCGCTCGGTGCCTACTACATGCGAGTCCATTGATGACAACATATTTGAGGATATCTTATGCGAATTTCGTGAGCGTGAGAAAAGAAGAACAAACATTATCGTGTTTGGCGTGAAGGAGATCTCAAATGCCACGAAACCCCAGCGTGAATCTCGCGAAAGGGAATCGATAGCTGAGGTTCTTCAGGCTCTGTCGGTTGATGCCGATTTTAGTGCGTGGCGACTCGGGAAGTTCGATCCGACCAGGGTTGCGGCACGTCCGATAAAGGTTCAATTTAAGGAGGAAAGGAGTGTCCATGAGGTTATTAAGAGCGCGGGTGTTTTAAAGGGAAGCGAAACCTGGATGGGTGTTTCTGTGTCCTTCGATCGAACGCAGAGGCAGCAACAGCATTATCGTGCTCTCAAGCAGCAACTGGAGAATAGAACAGCTAATGGTGAAACAAATCTCCGAATTAAGTATTTGAGGGGTGTCCCGAAGATTACTACCGCTGATTCGGAAAACTGATACTGCCCACAGAAGATAAACATCATGTCACGGCATATTACCAGAATGTTCGTGGCCTAAGGACAAAGATTGGTGATTTGTACGTAGCTGTTAGTGACAACGAGTTTGACGTTATTGCGCTGTCCGAGACCTGGCTGTCTGACGACATCTCTAGCACCGAGTGTTTTACGGGTGCGTATTCTGTGTTCCGGGCTGATAGAAGATTTGAAGAAGTTGGTTGTTCGCGTGGTGGCGGAGTGTTATTAGCTGTAAGGAGGGATATTGCGGTTGAAGAGGTAGATATATCTAGACTAAACACCATACCCAGTATAGACGTAGTCGGCTGTAGAATTAATATTTCATTTGCATCGTTTCATGTACTGGTTGTTTATGTTCCCCCTAATGTAAGTGTTCATGATTTTGAGATGTTCCTGGAACAGTTTGAATTGCTTCTCTGTAATATGTCTAATGTACTTGTAATGGGTGACTTCAATGTACCACTTTTCAACAGCGAAAATATCAGCAACTCAAAATCCCGTATTATGAACAATTGTATGGAATTATTAGACTTTAAGCAGGTGAATAATGTAATTAACACTAGCGGGCGCTTATTAGATTTAATTTTGACAAATATGATGTGTGAGGTTACACGGAATACCATCCCGATGCTACCCATTGATCTGTACCATCCCGCGCTCTCGATTGATTTATCCGTGACGCATACTCATCTTCCGACGTTTAAAGCACATTCAGCGAATCAACAATACAATTTCAGAAAAGCAAACTTTCCTGAGTTATATACGGCTCTATTAAATCTGGATTGGTCGTTCTTGGATGGATACGCTGATGTCAACCGGGCTTGCTCGGCATTTTACGATGCTCTTTACTCAGCTTTTGATCTGTACGTACCCCGCTCTAGAGGTAAAAAATCCGATTTTCCTGTATGGTATACTCCGGAGATAATCCGCGGTCTAAGACTGAAAAACCAATACCACGCCAACTACAAGAAGCATGGCAATCTTACAGTCCTTGAAAACTTTCGCAGAGTGAGAGCCCAGGTGAAGTTGCAGGTGAGGGCGGCGTACGACGCATATCTGAGTAGTGTGGAGAGCTCCATCACTTCGGATCCTAAATTTTTTTGGTCATACATTCATAATAAGAAACAATCCTCAAGAATTCCTGGAAAGATGAGAAGCGGTGACGTCACCTTGGAGGATCCAGACGCAATTGTGAATGCATTTGCAGACTATTTTGGGTCTGTATATTTACCATCCGATGATACTGTGCTGGACCATGGGTATAATGTTAGCAATGTGCCCATTATCAATGTGGAAGTGTTGTCCTGCGACACTGTGAGGAGGTCTATACTCAGGCTATCTAATAAAATGACGGCTGGTCATGACCAGGTCCCAAGCTTTTTGTTGAGGGACTGTGTTGATGTATTCACCAAACCGCTGACATCTCTATTCAATTTATCTCTGAGTACATCAACTTTTCCCGCTGTATGGAAACTGTCACGCATATGCCCCGTCCTCAAGAGCGGCGATCCGAGTGTTATCGCCAATTATAGGCCTATCACAATCTTGCCGAATTTTGCCAAGGTCCTCGAAATGTCGCTGCATAGTCACATCTACCCGTCTGTATCAGGCTACATCTCTCCCCACCAACATGGATTTGTCGAAGGGCGTTCAACTGTTACCAACCTCGCATATTTTACACAGTATACCGCGGAGATCTTGGATGGGCGAGGACAGGTAGACGTCATCTACACTGATTTTGCCAAGGCTTTCGACAGGATCAGCCACTCTATACTTTTGAGGAAACTGAACCAGTACGGATTCAGCAGCTCACTGTCAGCATTTTTTCAATCCTACTTTGACTCCAGACAGCAGTACGTGCATTACAATGGGTTTGTTTCCCGTGGATTCCTGGCCGCATCTGGTGTACCGCAGGGCTCAAACTTGGGCCCCCTGCTTTTCTTGATCTTCATAGACGATTTGGCGTCGCGCATTGATTCTCACAAGGTGCTGTATGCAGATGACTTGAAAATTTTTACTTCCATTGAGAGCACTGATGATTGCCTGTACCTGCAGGAGCAGCTTGACCGTGTCGACGGTTGGTGTGTGGAGAACTGCCTGTCCCTGAATGCTTCCAAGTGCAGGGTTATGACGTTTACTAGAAGACAACATCCAATCGATTTTCATTACGAGATGAATGGCACAATACTAGCGCGCACCCCGCTGCTGCGTGACCTTGGTGTTACATTTGACGGCAGGATGACATTTGTGGAGCATATTAACACTATTGCCTCGTCCTCGAGAAGAATGCTTGGTTTTATCATTCGGAATTGTAGATCCTTCTCTAGTGTCGCTGCTTTAAAAGCATTATACTATGCGCTAGTGAGATCAAGACTTGAGTATGCGGCTTTGATTTGGTGCCCACTTTATGATGTCCATAAGTGTGCGCTCGAGGCTATTCAGAGAAAATTCGTGAAGTTTCTCTCGTTTCGTGTCGATGGGTATTATCCCCAGCGCGGTTGTGATCATGGATTATTGCTGTCGCGATTCGGAGTTCTGTCGTTGGAGTGTAGAAGATTTGTTATTAGCTTGTCGTTTTTGTATAAGCTTTTGCACAACGGGGTTGACAGCCCGCCGTTGCTCTCTCAGGTGTTGTTTTCGGTGCCGCGTGTATCCTCCCGTTCTGAGAATACTTTCTACTGTCCCCGCGCTAGAACCAATGTGTTGTTGAGGGCACCTGTGTTTGCCATGTGTAGTAACTACAACAAGTTGTCAAGTGCGTGCGATATTAATTGTACATCTCTGAAGCAACTCACTGCCATAGCTATTGATCATTTCGGCTGAGTTTTGTTTGATTGTATGCTTTTTCATTTTCTTTATATACGTGTGCAATGTGCATGAATTTGTTCTGTTATTTTTCTATGATTTTTTTATGCAAGAGTACTGCAATGTTGATTAGTGAACTTTATTACTTTTGCAATTAAACATATGTGTAATGTATTTTGTATGCTGGTTTATGAAAGATTGTCCTGTAACTGGAACTTCTGTTGGGCAATAAATGGATTATTATTATTATTATTATTATTATTATTATTATTATTATAAACAAAAAATGGCCAGAAATAGAGGAACATGCTTTTCTTCCAAAAAATGAATTTTTGGAAGCAGTAGAAACAACTTTAACGCATACCTATTTCCAATATAAGGACTCTTTCTACAAACAAGTTTTCGGGTGCGCAATGGGTTCTCCTGTGTCAAGTGTTGTAGCACAGATGGTAATGGAAGAATTAGAGGAATCGGTTTTATCAAACATATCTATTGATATCCCGTTTTTTAAGCGGTATGTAGATGACTGCATAATTTCTGTACCAAAAGGAAACGAAAGTGAAGTTTTAGAAACTTTTACAATGACAGACTACAGTTTACAATGGAAATAAATAAAAACAACAAAATAAATTTCCTAGATATGACCTTAATACAAAATGACAAAAAGATTGATACAAAATGGTACACAAAAGAAACAGCATCACACAGATATCTAAATTATAATTCAATCCAACCACGTACGTACAAAGAAAGTGTTATAAGAGGACTGGCGGACCGAGCAATAAAGCTAACGAGTCCTCAATATCAAAATGAAACATTAGACAAAGTAAGAACCATTTTACAAAAAAACAACTACCCGAAAGACCTGATAGAAAAAATAATTAAAAAGAGAAAAAATTCTAATAAAAAGAACAAACAAGTAACACCAGAGCAAAATGAAGAATCACAGACGGAAAAAACGAAATATATCTCTCTTCCCTACATTAAACAAATATCTGAAAAGATCGGGCACATACTAAAACCATGTAACATAACAGTTGCTCACAGAAACACTAATAACTTGTCTAAAATATACACAAAACTGAAAGCGCCTACACCAACTTTAAAAAACTCTCACTGTGTATACCAGATTCCCTGCAGCTGTGAAAAAGTGTATGTTGGGCAGACAGAACAACTTCTGGAGGAGCGTTCAAAAGGGCACAAATACGCGAACAATGTCACTGCGTTGAAAAAACACTAACAAGATACCGGACATCAATTTAAATTTAGTGATGTGAGAGTGCTCAAAAAAGAAAATAACTTAAAAGCTCGTTGTGTGTTGGAGACCATAGAAATTTTAAAACAAAAAGATGCGGTGAATGACAGGTCTGATTTAAATTTGTTAAATTGCTATAAACTAATTTTACCTACAAATATGTAACAACACGGAAAGGGAAAAGAAAGTATTTTAAGTTGTTAATAAAATTTGTGAAATGTTTATAAACCAGTTCCAGTTTTGGAAACAAGTTTCATATGTGGTTTGTCTTGGTTGTACGTATTGAAATGTATAAAGCTATTCAAGAATAATTCAGTCTATCTGTGATCAAGACACAAATGGTGTCGAAACGTCAGAGCAAATAATTTTTAATGTGTTGTCTCTTGTGACTTCTAGTTATAAGTTTTAATATGTTAAATGTGACTAAGCCTACAGTACCCAACAAAATAAACAATTTTAAATAGAGTTGTTTGTGTTTTTTAATATATATATATATATATATATATATATATATATATATATATATATATATATATATATATATAAAAATAGTAGAAGATTAATGGGAAAACAGTCTGTATATTTTCTTTATTTTTTCTTTGCTAATATTTCGGATGAATTTGCATCCTTCGTCAGAGCTCTAAAAGTTAAAAAAGTTTAAAACATACAACCTATTATATTAGACAATCTAATCTGTTTTCCCATTAATCTACTACTATTTTAATAAAGTACAGTCATTATAATTTCTATATATATATATATATATATATATATATATATATATATATATATATATATTAAAACACAACTTTTACACAAAAACTGTTTATTTCTTGGTCATAGAGGCTTGTTTCATAAAATTTGTTTTTTAACACGAACACTTAATCTTACGACAAGACAAACATATTAAAAACTGACGTTTCGACGCTATTTGCGCCTTGGTCACAGAGATACTAAAACGTGAAAACGAAAAACAAACGCATCGAACACAACCACAAGACCGAGAGAGAAAGAATCCAAACTTGCTAGACTTGTCAAAAGTGGAAATTTTAAACTAGTTTACAATGTCTTTGAAACTTATTTTGGTTTAATTTATAGCTTTTACGAATTTTCTAGAATTAAGTTATAACACTTTGACAAATTAATATCTGACCTATCATTAACAGCTTTTTTGTTTTTTAATATTTCGATCGATCCCAACACACATCTTGCTTTTAAGTTTTTTTCTTTTTGTATCACTTTCACATCCTTAAAATTAAATTGGTGTCCTGATTCTTCTTGGTGTTTCTTAAGGGCTGTGATGTTTCTTGCGTATTTGTGTCCCTTTAACCTTTCTTCGACTAATTGTTCTGTTTGCCCTATATACACTTTTTCGAATTCATTGCATGGAATCTGGTATACACAATGTGATTGTTTTAGTAGTGGTGTTGGGGCTTTTAGTTTTGTGTAAAATTTTGCCAGGTTATTTGTATTTTTGTGGGCAATCTTGATGTTAAATGGTCTCATTATTATTATTATTATTAGTATTTGCTTGTGTCTTGTTCAGGAACTGTAGCTGGTTGTGTCCTTGTTGTCAATCTACTATCACTGTTTATTGCTTTTACTTTATCATACGCAGTATGATGAAGTATTGTAATCGTGCCGAAAAAAAAATTGAGATTTTAGCGGAAATAGGTCTTTATGGGTCCCCTGAACATTTTTGACCAAGGTACAAAAAAATGTCTGTGTGTGTGTGTGTATGGGTGTGTGTGTGTGTGTGTACCCAATTTTTGTTAATTCATTTCCGGAGAAACTACTAAAGGTATCGGCACGTGTGTGTGTGTGTGTGTGTGTGTGTGTGTGTGTGTGTGTGTGTGTGTGTGTGTGTGTGTGTGTGTGTGTGTGTGTGTGTGTGTGTGTGTGTGTGTGTGTGTGTGTGTGTGTGTGTGTGTGTGTGTGTGTGTGTGTGTGTGTGTGTGTGTGTGTGTGTGTGTGTGTGTGTGTGTGTGTGTGTGTGTGTGTGTGTGTGTGTGTGTGTGTGTGTGTGTGTGTGTGTGTGTTTGTGTGTGTGTATGTATGTCTGTGTGTGTGTAAACGATTTTTGTGGCGACGATTCCGGAGAAACTACTAAAGGTATCGGGACGAAAGTTCATATTTAGAAGTTTTGTGACCAAACTTAGAGCTGAAAAGCTTTTGGTTCAAAGGGGTCCAAAGGAACTGGTAGTTTATTCTAAGCATTTTTGAAGGATTTTGCAAATGAGCCGCCATTTCTGTAATTTCGACAAAATAGTTAAATAATAAATTAAAGTAGAGGACATTTTGAATAATTTATGCCTATGACATTTTTTGCTAAAATTAATAGTTTAGCTTCAAGAGCAAATTCTATTTGATCGAGATCGGTCGCATCTGCATTGATATGAAATTGTATAGTAGCCAGGATTTTTTAAATTTTCGGTCTAATGACAGTACCGGTAGTGTCAAATGCTGATGTTTTGACAATAATTACTGTCAATCTACTGTCAATAGTAAAAAGATTTCATATTGTAATACCGTGTATCTCAGCGTGTCCAAACTGCATGTGTTCTGTTTGTTTTTGGTTTGAGGAAGTATGATCATGTATCGAATGGGCTGGGCAACTTTGGATGGTTAAACATGGATAACACTAGGGTGTTTCATGCAGCAATATTATATCATAAGTTGCTATCCAAGAGGACCCCACAATACCTCATGCGGAAGATACGCTGTAGAACGGATATCCATAACCATAATTTAAGATTCAGGAGTTTGTTTGCTCCACCTGCCCATCGCGCTGAGCTGTATAAACGGTCATTCTCTTACCAGGTCAGTCACTGGGTCTCAGGGAAGATATGAAAAAATTATCGTTAACCAGTTTTGGGGGAAAGGTGAAGTGTTATCTGTTTGCTCAACAGGGGGGACTTTAGGCATTGAGCGCACATCGGAGGCTGCTTTAGTTTTTATTTTTTATGGGCATGTGCGATGTTTTGTTAAGTTGGATTTGCTGCAATTACGTGTAATTAGACTCAGTATTTTTTTGTTTTTTTTGTTTTGATAAGTTCTCGGAATTATTGTTATATTATTGATACAACTATGTCTTAGTTCTAGTTTGCGTAAGGGGTTGAGTAAGGCAATTTGGAAACAAGTGTGCTGATCTCCGCCCTAAAATAAATATTATTTTGTTGCATTTAATATTGTTTTGTTAATAAAGGAATTATTTATTTATTTAATTATTTATCTGTCAAATCCTGGCTAACTAGTTTCATTTTAATGCAGATACGACTGATCAATCAAATAGATTTTCATGCAGCTAAACTGTTAATTTTATATATTGTATGATAAAGTTATGTGCCTGGCCACATCAGATTTTTTGTGTTGTTATTATCTTGCTAATTAACTTTTCAGGGTAGTTGTTTCTTTGTAGAATGCTTTTTGCCTTTTGTATAGCTTCCCCAAGATATTCTGGACTTGTCAATTTGATAGCCCGATCAGCTAGACTTTTAATTACGCTAATCTTGTATGTTAGTGGTTGTACTGAATTATAATTTAAATATCTGTGGGATGATGTTGCTTTTGTGTACCACTTTGTATATATCTTGTTGTTTTTGTGTATTAGTGTTGTATCAAGAAAGTTTATTGTATTCGTGTCATGCATTTCCATTGTGAATTGAAGCCTGCTATTGTAGCTATTAAATATATTCAATACTTCAGTCTCTTTCTGTTTCGGTACGGCGAGTATGCAATCGTCTACATATCGTTTAAAGAAGGGTATATCAATTGTTATTGATGAAAGTATGTTTGTTTCTAGTTCTTCCATTACGATCTGTGCGACAACGCTCGATACCGGAGAACCCATAGCACAGCCGTATATCTGCTTGTAGAATTTGTCCTTGAATTGAAAGTATGTGTGCGTGAGTGTGATTTCTATTGCTTCAAGAAATTCATTTTTTGGTAGGAATGCAATTTCTTCCAACTGGTGCCATCTTTTGCTTATGGCATCTTTTGCTAGTGATATCGGCACATTCGTATATAATGATTTTACATCCAGTGAAATAAGGTGGTATGATTCATTTAACGATATTTGGTCTATAAATTCTTTAAAACTCCAAGAATCCTTAATATAGTATTCGTTATTTGTCGTTATGGATGTTAAATTATTAGCAAGTTGTTTGGCCAATTTATAAAAAGGCGACTGGATACATGATACTATAGGTCTAAGTGGAATGTTAGCTTTATGTAGTTTAGGCAATCCATATATTTTAGGTGGTTGTGCATTGTGTATTTTCAGATGGGTTGAAAGTTCTTTTGATATTAGTTTTTTTGCTAACCATCTATTAATCAAGAAGTATAGGTGGTGTCATCCTGTAAAAGTGTGTTCATTTTTTGTTCATACATTGCAGTGTCCATTATAACAGTTTTATTGGTTTTATCGGCTCTTAAAACACATATCTGTTTGTTTTCATTCAAAAATATCTTTGTTTTTTACTTTATCATACGCAGTATGTAAAGTATTGTAATCGTGCCGAAAAAAAAATTGGGATTTTAGCGGAAATAGGTCTTTCTGGGTCCCCTGAACATTTTTGACCAAAGTACAAAAAAATGTCTGTGTGTGTGTATGTGTGTGTGTGTGTATGTGTGTGTGTGTGTGTGTACTCAATTTTTGTGAATCCGATTCCGGAGAAACTACTAAAGGTATCGGCACGGAACTTCATATTTAGAAGTTTCATGACCAAACTTAGAGTTGAAAAGCTTTTGGTTTAAAAGGGTCCAAAGGAATTGGGTGTTTACTCCAAGCCTTTTTCAAGGATTTTAGAAATCAGCCGCCATTTCTGTAATTTCGTCAAAATAGTTAAATAATAAATTAAAGCAGAGGAAATTTTGAATAATTTATGCCTATGACATTTTCTGGTAAAATTAATAGTTTAGCTCTTTAGTTTATTCTAAGCCTTTTTCAAGGATTTTGGAAATGAGCCGCCATTTCTGTAATTTCGACAAAATAGTTAATTAATAAATTAAAGTAGAGGAAATTTTGAATAATTTATGCCTATAACATTTTTTGGTAAAATTAATAGTTTACCCTCAAGAGCAAATTCTATTTGATCGAGATCGGTCGCATCTGCATTGATATGAAATTACATAGTAGCCAGGAATTTGACAAATATTTTTTTGTGTTGTCACATTCGAAAGCAGCTGATATCATCAGAGGTTGGAGAACCACTATGGAACGTGCCGCTGTAGTGCGCAAAATTATAAAATACAAATTTCAAATAAAATAAGATCACCAATTTGATTGTTTGTTGATAAGAAATATCAACCCGTCTTTATATCTAATTCAAAAAATGATACACTGAGAAAATTATAAATAAAGTATAGCGATGAGTGTAGTTTTATTTTAGTATGTTGGTAGGGATGTGTCATGAACAAATATAAATCTGTCAGAATTCGAATTACCTTTTTAAGGTGCGTGTTCATTAGTGATAATTGCAGTGGTAGCAGACGCCATTATAGTACTTCAAATAGAAAATTGCTAGTGACTCACGTTTATGTACATGCAAACTAATATGTCTCATTATCACGATATGTAAGAAATAGTATAATTTCGTATTTTACCACCGCCATTAGCTACCATTACCTACCAATCGGAACGCACCTTTCGTCAAAGTGGTACCAACCTAGCATTTACTATACAGAAATCATTAATTTTTTTTTTAAATACATATTTCTTAAAAAGCAACACAATAAACGTTGATGTCGCTCCTGCCAAAAACTAGATAGCGCGACTCGCTCATATGCGACGGCGACACTCCGCCTTCGGTGACGCGCCGTATCACCGCTCGTCGCGCTATTCCGTACTTTCGGCATTTGTGACATAAATTACTATTATTCTAATGACGTAGTGTAGGTAGTGTCAAATGCTGATGCTTTGACAATACCTACGATTTATCTCTATAGAATAGATTCTCATGCAGCTAAACTATTAATTTTATATATTGTATGATAAAGTCATGTGCCTGGCCACATCAGATTTTTTTATATCATTCACCAGTTGTTTGTTTTGTATGTTTTGTTTAACGTTTTTTGTCTTAAAATTGTGAATAGTATTGCTTACCTTGGTGGCAATCTCACTCTTTTGGTCATTGTTTAGGTGTTGAATTCCACTTTCGATATTGGCTATTATATTAGTAGTTGGTAGCTTGTTTCTTTCGTATTCGATAGAAAAGTTTGGGCCGAGGCTTAGTATATCAGTTATTTCTTCAGGGAGTTCAGTGTCTGACAGATTCGTTATCCACTCTTTATTGTTAAAATATGTGGGGGTTCCTACTTGTTTGGTCTGAAGATTGTCGATTTTTTGTCTTTGTGTCTCCTTGATTTTATTGTTCTTCCTCTGAATTTTTTGTGAGAAGTTTTCAAGGTATTCCTGGATTAATGGTCGTTCAGGTATTTGTAGTAATTCATTTTCCTTTATAGTGATAGTACGTGTCAGTTGTTTTATTTTCTTGGTGACATCCGTGAGAAGTAACTGGATTGTTGATCGTTGGAACGTTTGAACGTTGTTTCAATGCGACCGATCTCGATCAAATAGAATTTGCTCTTGAAGGTAAACTATTAATTTTACCAAAAAATTTTATAGGCATAAATTATTCAAAATTTCCTCTACTTTAATTTATTAATTAACTATTTTGTCGAAATTACAGAAATGGCGGCTCATTTCCAAAATCCTTGAAAAAGGCTTAGAATAAACTAAAAAGCTAAACTATTAATTTTACCAAAAAATGTCATAGGCATAAATTATTCAAAATTTGCTCTGCCTTAATTTATTATTTAACTATTACTTATTACAGAAATGGCGGCTGATTTCTAAAATCCTTGAAAAAGGCTTGGAGTAAACACCCAGTTCCTTTGGACCCTTTTGAACCAAAAGCTTTTCAACTCTAAGTTTGGTCATGAAACTAAATATGAAGTTCCGTGCCGATACCTTTAGTAGTTTCTCCGGAAATGAATTAACAAAAATTGGGTACACACACACACACACACACACACACCCATACACACACACACACACAGACATGTTTTTGTACCTTGGTCAAAAATGTTCAGGGGACCCATAAAGACCTATTTCCGCTAAAATCTCAAAAATTTGTTTCGTCACGATTACAATACTTTACATACTGCGTATGATAAAGTAAAAACAATAATGACTTGATTAATAGATGGTTAGCAAAAAAACTAATATCAAAAGAACTTTCAACCCATCTGAAAATACACAATGCACAACCACCTAAAATATATGGATTGCCTAAACTACATAAAGCTAACATTCCACTTAGACCTATAGTATCATGTATCCAGTCGCCTTTTTATAAATTGGCCAAACAACTTGCTAATAATTTAACATCCATAACGACAAATAACGAATACTATATTAAGGATTCATGGAGTTTTAAAGAATTTATATACCAAATATCGTTAAATGAATCATACCACCTTATTTCACTGGATGTAAAATCATTATATACGAATGTGCCGATATCACTAGCAAAAGATGCCATAAGCAAAAGATGGCACCAGTTGGAAGAAATTGCATTCCTACCAAAAAATGAATTTCTTGAAGCAGTAGAAATCACACTCACGCACACATACTTTCAATTCAAGGACAAATTCTACAAGCAGATATACGGCTGTGCTATGGGTTCTCCGGTATCGAGCGTTGTCGCACAGATCGTAATGGAAGAACTAGAAACAAACATAGTTTCATCAATAACAATTGATATACCGTTCTTTAAACGATATGTAGACGATTGCATACTCGCCGTACCGAAACAGAAAGAGACTGAAGTATTGAATATATTTAATAGCTACAATAACAGGCTTCAATTCACAATGGAAATGCATGACACGAATACAATCAACTTTCTTGATACAACACTAATACACAAAAACAACAAGATATATACAAAGTGGTACACAAAAGCAACATCATCCCACAGATATTTAAATTATAATTCAGTACAACCACTAACATACAAGATTAGCGTAATTAAAAGTCTAGCTGATCGGGCTATCAAATTGACAAGTCCAGAATATCTTGGGGAAGCTATACAAAAGGCAAAAAGCATTCTACAAAGAAACAACTACCCTGAAAAGTTAATTAGCAAGATTATAACAACACAAAAAGCAATAAACAGTGATAGTAGATTGACAACAAGGACACAACCAGCTACAGTTCCTGAACAAGACACAAGCAAATACATCGCAATATATATGTAAAGAATATGTCAGAAAAAATAGGCCACATAATGAGACCATTTAACATCAAGATTGCCCACAAAAACACAAATAACCTGGCAAAATTTTACACAAAACTAAAAGCCCCAACACCACTACTAAAACAATCACATTGTGTATACCAGATTCCATGCAATGAATGCGAAAAAGTGTATATAGGGCAAACAGAACAATTAGTCGAAGAAAGGTTAAAGGGACACAAATACGCAAGAAACATCACAGCCCTTAAGAAACACCAAGAAGAATCAGGACACCAATTTAATTTTAAGGATGTGAAAGTGATACAAAAAGAAAAACTTAAAAGCAAAATCGAAATATTAAAAAACAAAAAAGCTGTTAATGATAGCTCAGATATTAATTTGTCAAAGTGTTATAACTTAATTCTAGAAAATTCGTAAAAGCTATAAATTAAACCAAAATAAGTTTCAAAGACATTGTAAACTAGTTTAAAATTTCCACTTTTGACAAGTCTAGCAAGTTTGGATTATTTCTCTCTCGGTCTTGTGGTTGTGTTCGATGCGTTTGTTTTTCGTTTTCACGTTTTAGTATCTCTGTGACCAAGGCGCAAATAGCGTCGAAACGTCAGTTTTTAATATGTTTGTCTTGTCGTAAGATTAAGTGTTCGTGTTAAAAAACAAATTTTATGAAACAAGCCTCTATGCCCAAGAAATAAACAGTTTTTGTGAAAAAGTTGTGTTTTAATATATTGACAAGGTTAACGATTTTATCTAAATAATCACATATAAAATCACATATAATATAATCACATATAAATAATCATATATATAAAATTGTCTTCACTGTCGTTTATAATGTAAAAAATTTGATTGGTTTAGGGGAATTCGACAGGATCGTAATAAAACTCTTTCTACTTTTGTCTACTTTTGTTGATGACTTAATCGTAGGGTTGCCTGAACGGGAGATTGGCTCGGTAATCGAGATTTTTAACTCTTTTCACCCTAATATCCAGTTCACTATTGAGGAAGAACGTGAAAGGGGGGTGCCTTTCCTTGACACTAAGGTCATCAGGAATGACCAGAACCAACTCACTATTGACTGGTACAGAAAACCATCTAATTCCGGAAGGCTCCTTAATTATTTTTCCAATCACAAAATGAGCCAAAAGATCAACTTAATTAGAGGCATGAAACACAGAGTGACAAGGATCAGCAACCCCATTTTTCTACAAAAGAATTTGTTAACTCTATCTAACATATTCCTCAATAATGGATACCCTAGGGCATTGATTAGTAAGATCATATTCAATACCCAGGATTTGGCCAACAATGAGAGAACCGAGCCTCCCTCCAACTCAAAGTTTTTTTTTAAATTTTTTAAATTTCCTTACTTGCCGCAGATTGCCCCGAGGATATCCGGCGTTTTTGCTGATGACAGGCTCAGAATAGCTTTTTACAACTATCACCCACTGAGAAATTATTTTACGAGAACTAAGGACAAAACACAGTTAGATTACAGGTCGAATGTTGTATATTCGATTCCTTGCAGGGACTGTGATCAAGTGTATCTGGGTCAGACTGCTACCTGGTTGAAACAGAGGATAACTTTACACAAAAGTGACATTCGAACAAAAAAGCACAGATGCGCGTTGGCATCACACATGATCAATAATAATCATGAACCTAATTTCGACGGGGTGGATGTCAGACGAACGGTGCCTAACCGTAAGAGTAGAGAGTTTTTGGAAATGGTTGAAATCAATAACACACCTAATAACATGAATTTTAGATCAGATGTCAACAGCTTGAATGTCGGTTATTCATACATCTTAAGTTTGAATCGTGCTAATAAAAGCAATGTAGTTTAGATGCCTTCAGCAGTATAATTCTCTCTAAATTGGTTATAGATTCTTTGCCCTTGTTATGTTAATGTAATCCTTTCATTTTTAAAATTTTGTAATTTCATTTTATCCGTCCACTTTAGTTTTTCAAACCACTCAAATTTCCCCTTTATGTTTGTTCGGTTTACTCGTCTTATGTCGGCGTGTCTCTTCGTTTTATTGTTGATAGCTGAAGGCTGGCCCCGAAGCGCATAGGCAGTGTATCAGTTGGGTGTAGACAGTTGCTGATGTTTTATATTTAACCTTGTCGGGCCGAAAACTCGACTTCAGCTGTGTAGCCGTGAACGTTAATTTATTTTGTGAAAGTCCTGTTCAACGCTTTACCAGCCATCCACTTAACGTTCAATTGTAAGTAACTTGTTACCTTTTAAGATTGTTTACTTAATTATATTTGTCCTTCAGATGACCCTGATGAAGCATACTATTTGATGCGAAATATTGGTGAAATAATAAAGAACGTACTAAACATATAGTCGTTTCAATTATTGTTTGCTGGATTCCCCAATTTAAAAGTTTTTTCACTTTATATATATATATATATATATATATATGATTATATTATATCTGATTTTATATGTGATTATTTAGATAAAATCGTTGACCTTGTCAATATATTAAAACACAACTTTTTCACAAAAACTGTTTATTTCTTGGGCATAGAGGTTTGTTTCATAAAATTTGTTTTTTAACACGAACACTTAATCTTACGACAAGACAAACATATTAAAAACTGACGTTTCGACGCTATTTGCGCCTTGGTCACAGAGCTACTAAAACGTGAAAACGAAAAACAAACGCATCGAACACAACCACAAGACCGAGAGAGAAATAATCCAAACTTGCTAGACTTGTCAAAAGTGGAAATTTTAAACTAGTTTACAATGTCTTTGAAACTTATTTTGGTTTAATTTATAGCTTTTACGAATTTTCTAGAATTAAGTTATAACACTTTGACAAATTAATATCTGAGCTATCATTAACAGCTTTTTTGTTTTTTAATATTTCGATTTTGCTTTTAAGTTTTTCTTTTTGTATCACTTTCACATCCTTAAAATTAAATTGGTGTCCTGATTCTTCTTGGTGTTTCTTAAGGGCTGTGATGTTTCTTGCGTATTTGTGTCCCTTTAACCTTTCTTCGACTAATTGTTCTGTTTGCCCTATATACACTTTTTCGCATTCATTGCATGGAATCTGGTATACACAATGTGATTGTTTTAGTAGTGGTGTTGGGGCTTTTAGTTTTGTGTAAAATTTTGCCAGGTTATTTGTGTTTTTGTGGGCAATCTTGATGTTAAATGGTCTCATTATGTGGCCTATTTTTTCTGACATATTCTTTACATATATATTGCGATGTATTTGCTTGTGTCTTGTTCAGGAACTGTAGCTGGTTGTGTCCTTGTTGTCAATCTACTATCACTGTTTATTGCTTTTTGTGTTGTTATAATCTTGCTAATTAACTTTTCAGGGTAGTTGTTTCTTTGTAGAATGCTTTTTGCCTTTTGTATAGCTTCCCCAAGATATTCTGGACTTGTCAATTTGATAGCCCGATCAGCTAGACTTTTAATTACGCTAATCTTGTATGTTAGTGGTTGTACTGAATTATAATTTAAATATCTGTGGGATGATGTTGCTTTTGTGTACCACTTTGTATATATCTTGTTGTTTTTGTGTATTAGTGTTGTATCAAGAAAGTTTATTGTATTCGTGTCATGCATTTCCATTGTGAATTGAAGCCTGTTATTGTAGCTATTAAATATATTCAATACTTCAGTCTCTTTCTGTTTCGGTACGGCGAGTATGCAATCGTCTACATATCGTTTAAAGAACGGTATATCAATTGTTATTGATGAAACTATGTTTGTTTCTAGTTCTTCCATTACGATCTGTGCGACAACGCTCGATACCGGAGAACCCATAGCACAGCCGTATATCTGCTTGTAGAATTTGTCCTTGAATTGAAAGTATGTGTGCGTGAGTGTGATTTCTACTGCTTCAAGAAATTCATTTTTTGGTAGGAATGCAATTTCTTCCAACTGGTGCCATCTTTTGCTTATGGCATCTTTTGCTAGTGATATCGGCACATTCGTATATAATGATTTTACATCCAGTGAAATAAGGTGGTATGATTCATTTAACGATATTTGGTATATAAATTCTTTAAAACTCCATGAATCCTTAATATAGTATTCGTTATTTGTCGTTATGGATGTTAAATTATTAGCAAGTTGTTTGGCCAATTTATAAAAAGGCGACTGGATACATGATACTATAGGTCTAAGTGGAATGTTAGCTTTATGTAGTTTAGGCAATCCATATATTTTAGGTGGTTGTGCATTGTGTATTTTCAGATGGGTTGAAAGTTCTTTTTTTTTTTTTTTTTTTTTTTTTTAAGAATTAATGTTTTATTGATAATGTAATAAATATAGTACATTATAAGTGAGTATACAGTACACATATAAAATGGTTGCTACTCTTCTGCTCCTTCAACGTCCATCTGGGTATTGAGTGATCCTCTTCCCAGTGGGCGGCATTAAAGGTCTACGTTGTTTGTCTGTTGTGTGTTGGTCACGTCCCAATCATTGTCTCAATTGGTGTTGTATAAGCATATATTTTATTTTAAGTTTGAAGGTTTGGTATGTTTGTTTTTTTATATGCTGGTCTATCTTATTGTATGTGTCTATCGTTCGGGTGGTTATGTTTTGGGAGTATTTGCTTCTCTTATATTTGTGTGTTCTGAGGTTTGTTCTTGTTCTGATATGATAGTTGTGGAAGTCGTTCGATTTTTTAAATACAATATCGGTTTTTGTAATGTTGTTATCTATCTTAAATAGCAGATTTAGACTATTAAATGTTATTCGTTGTGGTATTGTTAATTCGTGTGTCATTTCCATCACGTCCTTTGTTGGTGTCAGCCTTGGTATTCTGTATAATATTTTTAGTATTTTATTCTGTTGTCTTTGTATTTTGTTTATGTTTGTTTGTGTTGTGTTTCCCCATACAGTTAGTAGGTATGTTATGTTTGAGACAAATAAGGCATTGTATATAGTTTTCTTCAGGTGGTTGGGTACATATTTACTGATTTTATATATTTGTGCTATGGTTATAGAGTTCTTCTGTATTATTTTTGATATGTGTTTGTCCCATTTTAAAGTGTTCTGAATGTGGAGTCCAAGATAGTTCGTCTCGGTAAGTTCGGAAATTATCGTATCGTTTATCTTCACATTTATTTTTGTTTGTGTCTTGGTCGGGTTAAATATTAGGTAATTTGTTTTTGTTTCGTTTATTGTTAAGATATTATTCTCACACCATATTTGCAGTTTGGTCATATCTGCATTGATGGAATCTTGGAGCTTTCTCTCATTTTTATTTGAATATGCTATGCATATATCGTCTGCATACATATATAATTTTCCTTCCAGGTCTTGTTCAACGATGTCGTTTGTATACAAGATATATAACAGGGGAGGAATATTTCCTCCTTGTGGTATGCCGTATGTGGCATAGTCCGGGTCGCTGTAAGTGTTATTTATCTTTGTCATCTGTTGTCGGTCTTGTAGGTATGTTCTTAGTAGTTCTAGATTCTTGTCTCTTATCCCAATAGCTTCTAATTTTTTAACTAATGTGTGTCTGCTAACTGTGTCAAAAGCTTTCCGCATGTCTATAAAAACAGTTACAACAGTTTCTCTATCGTCCATTTTTTGTGCAATATATGTTATTAAATCTATCACTGCTGACGTTGTTCCAGAGTTTTTTTGAAATGCGTATTGCCGTTTGTTTATTATTTTGTTTGTTTTAATATGTTTCTCTAAGCGTATTTTTATTACCGTTTCCAGGATCTTGTTTAGTGTGGATGTGAGCGAGATGGGACGATAGTTTTCTGGTTTATAAGCCTGTCCTTTTTTAAATATTGGTTTTATTATTGCTTTCTTCATAGATGTTGGGTAATGGCCTTCGGTAATGGTGTTGTTGATCAGTTTTGTTAATATTGGTGTCAGTATGTCACTGTTTTTCTTAATAAAGGTGGTGGTAATCTCGTCTAGTCCTGGTGCTTTGTTATTTTTGAGTCCTTGTATTATGTTCCGTATCTCTTCTTCTGTTGTGTTGCTGAATTCAGTTGGTGGGACCGGTAATGGTTGTATAGGAACAGTGTTAGGTCTATGCTTTTTGGCAAGTTTTTCTCCTATTTTCGCAAAGTAACTATTTATTTCGTTTGCCATTTCTTTATTGTCCGTTGTTATAGTTCCATTAGTTTTCTGTATTTGGATAATATTGTCTTCTGTCTTGTTTCTTCTGTTTAAAATGTTGTTTATTAGGCGCCAGGTCTTTTCGGGATTGTGTTGGCATTTAGAAAAATGTCGTTGGATATACATTCTTTTTTCATATTCTATTTTTTGTGTTATTTCTTTCCTTTGTCTTTTATATTTCTGTTGTAGGTAGATGTTGTCTGGGTTTCTTCTATGCTTTTTGTGGGTATTATTTCTTTCTTTTATTAATGTTACAATATCTTCGCTTATCCAGGGACATTCTGTCCTTCTTTTAATTGTTCTTGTTGTTCGGGAGTTTTTTATTATGTTGTGCAATTTATCGGATAGTTGATCAAGGTTTTCTATTTCTTCTTCAAGCATTTTTTGTATCTCTAGTCGGTTCTTATCGTGGTCTATTGTTGTACGTTCTTGGTGGGAGTAGTGTAGTTTGGGTCTTTCGTCTGTCTTTATTTTTGTAGCAATTGGAGAGTGGTCCGAGATGTTTGTTGGTAGAATTTTTAGGTGTTCTATTATGTGTCTATTGTTGGTAATCACGTGGTCTAAAATTGTGTTGTCTCCGGTCGGGTTTGTTCTTGTATAGTATTGTTTGTCTTTTTTGTTCATTATTTCGTATCCCTCTTCTCGTAGGGTTAATTTGTAGTCCTTGGTTGTCTGATTGTTTTCTGCAATATTGATATTGAAGTCTCCAATCACAATATGCTGTTTCCTCCTATTTATAATTGATGTCTTCAGCGCCTGTTTCAGCTGTGAAATATTAATCTGGGGGGGTTTGTATACTAGGGTGACATACGATGCTAAGTTGTTCAGGAATATTGTTATAATTTCTACTTTGTTATTTGTTATTTTTAGCTTTGTAGTGTATTTAATGTCTTTTCTAATATATATTACAATTCCTCCGCCTCTAGTTTCTCTCGACAGGAATTCCGCTTCATAGTTGTCTAGCTTATACTGACTTTCTTCCTGCTCTCGTAACCATGTTTCTGTAATAGCTATTATTTCCGGGTTGTTATGCATACGGGGTATCGTCTCGATCTCATGAAATTTGTTTTTTATACTTCGTACGTTATGTAGATATATTGAATACATTTTTATTTCCTCAATTTATTTTTATTTTTTTCTTGTAATTTCCTTATGATTAGGTTAAGCGTTCTAGGTCTTCTATGCTTTTTATAATTATTTTTTGTGTGTCATCTTTGTTCTTTTTCATGTATATGTTTCCATCTCTTGTCCAAACAAATCTGTATTTTTTTTCTTTTTTAGCTTGTCTTGCTTTATAGAACAAGGTAGCCTTTTGTCGTGTTAGTTGTTCATTTATGTAGATTTCTTTGCTACTTCCCTTCAGATCACACTCATCTGTCTTGATCGAACCGATTGTCTTTCTTGCTTGCAATATTTTTCCTTTGACTTCTACGTTTTTTAGCTCTATGACAATCGGACTGTGGTCTTGCTTTCCATTGTTTCTCTTACAAGAAATGATGTCGCTCTTTTCAATTTTCAGGCTCATGCCTTTGAATACTTTCTCTACAGCATCGCACAGCATCTCCTGACCCCCTCTCGATTCTTGCTTGTCAATTCCGTTGATCATTATATTATTTTTTATGTGTTTCCATTCGGAGACATCTACCGCCTCTTCCAGTTGTTCCATTCTCTCCTTCATAAGTTCTCTCTCCTTTCTTTCTTCCTTTAAAGTTTTCTTTAGGTCTTTGTTTTCCTTTTTAATTTCTTCCAGAACAGATGACATAAATTCTACTGATCGTTTCAGCTCTTTGACTGTCTTTACCAATTCCTCTAATTTTCCCTCCAAGCCCTCTGCTTCGCTCTCGCTCTCACTGCCATTTCCATGTTTGGTACTTCTGGTTTTCGGTTTGGTCATGTTTTTTGTTTGTTTGTTTTTTTTTTTTTTTTTTTTGTTTTTTTTTTCTACTTTTTTTTATCTTTTTCCTTTTTTCCTTTTTTCCTTTTTTTAATATATATTATATTTGTTTGGTTTTAATTACAAAGGATCAGGGATTAAACAAGGACACACTTCACACCTCGGGGCCTCTCGAGGTGTCTAACAAAACAAGACAAGAGGGCCGCGGTACGTAGGAAATATTTCTATGGGAACTGGTATATGTACGTATTCGGTCAAAGTGACCGGTTTCAGAGTTCAATCGAGGAAAAAACAACAGTCGATATACAATTTAGTTATATTGGTTGTTTGCTTACTGTTTTCCTTGCCTCAGTTTTACCTTCCAGCACGGTATTTACACTCTCCGAGAGCACGTAAGAAGCACTACACGCTGATATAAAGCTTGATTAATAACTCCTTTGCCTTCCACTCGAAAAAACACTCGAAGATCGGAGCACAACAAAACGTGACAGTTCTCTCACACACAACTCGCCGTTTCTTGATATTAGTTTTTTTGCTAACCATCTATTAATCAAGTCATTATTCTTTTTACTTTATCATACGCAGTATGTAAAGTATTGTAATCGTGACGAAACAAATTTTTGAGATTTTAGCGGAAATAGGTCTTTATGGGTCCCCTGAACATTTTTGACCAAGGTACAAAAAAATGTCTGTGTGTGTGTGTGTATGGGTGTGTGTGTGTGTGTGTACCCAATTTTTGTTAATTCATTTCCGGAGAAACTACTAAAGGTATCGGCACGGAACTTCATATTTAGTTTCATGACCAAACTTAGAGTTGAAAAGCTTTTGGTTCAAAAGGGTCCAAAGGAACTGGGTGTTTACTCCAAGCCTTTTTCAAGGATTTTAGAAATCAGCCGCCATTTCTGTAATTTCGTCAAAATAGTTAAATAATAAATTAAGGCAGAGCAAATTTTGAATAATTTATGCCTATGACATTTTTTGGTAAAATTAATAATTTAGCTTTTTAGTTTATTCTAAGCCTTTTTCAAGGATTTTGGAAATGAGCCGCCATTTCTGTAATTTCGACAAAATAGTTAATTAATAAATTAAAGTAGAGGAAATTTTGAATAATTTATGCCTATAAAATTTTTTGGTAAAATTAATAGTTTACCTTCAAGAGCAAATTCTATTTGATCGAGATCGGTCGCATTGAAACAACGTTCAAACGTTCCAACGATCAACAATCCAGTTACTTCTCACGGATGTCACCAAGAAAATAAAACAACTGACACGTACTATTACTATAAAGGAAAATGAATTACTACAAATACCTGAACGACCATTAATCCAGGAATACCTTGAAAACTTCTCACAAAAAATTCAGAGGAAGAACAATAAAATCAAGGAGACACAAAGACAAAAAATCGACAATCTTCAGACCAAACAACTAGGAACCCCCACATATTTTAACAATAAAGAGTGGATAACGAATCTGTCAGACACTGAACTCCCTGAAGAAATAACTGATATACTAAGCCTCGGCCCAAACTTTTCTATCGAATACGAAAGAAACAAGCTACCAACTACTAATATAATAGCCAATATCGAAAGTGGAATTCAACACCTAAATAATGACCAAAAGAGTGAGATTGCCACCAAGGTAAGCAATACTATTCACAATTTTAAGACAAAAAACGTTAAACAAAACATACAAAACAAACAACTGGTGAATGATATAAAAAAATCTGATGTGGCCAGGCACATGACTTTATCATACAATATATAAAATTAATAGTTTAGCTGCATGAGAATCTATTCTATAGAGATAAATCGTAGGTATTGTGAAAGCATCAGCATTTGACACTACCTACACTACGTCATTAGAATAATAGTAATTTATGTCACAAATGCCGAAAGTATGTGAAAGTGATACAAAAAGAACCAAAGAACCAAAGAAACAAAAAAGCTGTTAATGATAGCTCAGATATTAATTTGTCAAAGTGTTATAACTTAATTCTAGAAAATTCGTAAAAGCTATAAATTAAACCAAAATAAGTTTCAAAGACATTGTAAACTAGTTTAAAATTTCCACTTTTGACAAGTCTAGCAAGTTTGGATTATTTCTCTCTCGGTCTTGTGGTTGTGTTCGATGCGTTTGTTTTTCGTTTTCACGTTTTAGTATCTCTGTGACCAAGGCGCAAATAGCGTCGAAACGTCAGTTTTTAATATGTTTGTCTTGTCGTAAGATTAAGTGTTCGTGTTAAAAAACAAATTTTATGAAACAAGCCTCTATGCCCAAGAAATAAACAGTTTTTGTGAAAAAGTTGTGTTTTAATATATTGACAAGGTTAACGATTTTATCTAAATAATCACATATAAAATCACATATAATATAATCACATATAAATAATCATATATATATATATATATGGAAAACAGGTTTATCGACGGTAAGATATTAAAGGAGAAAGGTAATTTGTCGGGCAATTCCGTCACACGAAGAAGCAACCGTAGACACGTGTTTCGGACTATTAGTCCTCATCAGTACGGTATAGCCAAGGAGTAAGATGGACACTCAATGGAAAAAACACTCAAATGGAGACCATAAGGGGGGTGCCCAATGTCGCCAATTGGTGCTTCAGTCACCGTATCCGTATATATATATATATATATATATATATATATATATATATATATATATATATATATATATATAGCCCGGAGACCGTATCCTTTTAATTAATTTTAAAAATTACTTCTCTCTTGGATTCTATTTACGTCATATTCCTTATATAGTATATTTAAACCGATTAAACCAGTTTCCTACTTTCCACTAGCAAGATTTGCGATAAACTTGACATAACTTAAACCAATTTCCACCAGAGTCCAATAGATGTCATGATAATAGTAGTTAGACAGCAACCCGTACTGTTACTATCGTTTGAAATGACGAATTAAATCTATCTCCTGGTACAGGGCTCTGTAGTTCAGCGGTAGAGCAATGCCCCGGCAAGGCAGAAGGCCCCGGTTCGAATCCGAGCTGAGACCGTATCCTTTAAATTAATTTTAAAAATTACTTCTCTCTTGGATTCTATTTACGTCATATTCCTTATATAGTATATTTAAACCGATTAAACCAGTTTCCTACTTTCCACTAGCAAGATTTGCGATAAACTTGACATAACTTAAACCAATTTCCACCAGAGTCCAATAGATGTCATGATAATAGTAGTTAGACAGCAACCCGTACTGTTACTATCGTTTGAAATGACGAATTAAATCTATCTCCTGCTACAGGGCTCAGTAGTTCAGCGGTAGAGCAATGCCCCGGCAAGGCAGAAGGCCCCGGTTCGAATCCGGGCTGAGACCGTATCCTTTTAATTAATTTTAAAAATTACTTCTCTCTTGGATTCTATTTACGTCATATTCCTTATATAGTATATTTAAACCGATTAAACCAGTTTCCTACTTTCCACTAGCAAGATTTGCGATAAACTTGACATACCATGAACCAATTTCCACCAGTGTCCAATAGATGTCATTTTTTTTTTGTGGGGATGTTGCCATGTGCACAAAGCCTGTGGCTTGTCGGTGCGGCTATATATATATATATATATTTGGATATATTTTGGAGTATTTGAAAAATCCCCTGCCTAACCTGGGCTTGAACCCTGGACTTCTGACTGGAAGGCATTCGCCTTATCCACTCGGCCACCTCCGCTCTCTCAATAATAATAATAATAATAATAATAATTTTTTTTTTTTGGGGATGTTGCCTTATGCACAAAGCCAGTGGCTTGTCTGTGCGGCAATCGGGGAGACGGAGTATTTTAAAAATCCCCTGCCTAACCTGGGCTTGAACCCTGGACTTCTGAGTGGAAGGCATACGCCTTATCCACTCGGCCACCTCCGCTATAATAATAATAATGACAGTTCGTTCAAATAATGACCTCATTATTTGAATGAACTGTCATCATTATACAACGCTAGTGTCAAACTCTGTCAAAACCTACGTGGATGACAGTTATTTGACAGTTCGCCTCGCCATCATTGACAAAAACATTTAAAGTATTTTGCATAAAATGGAATTTAGGAGTCGTAGATAAAACGTCGTATTTGACTCGGACATAACGGATATAAATCGCTCGCATGATTACACGCTCGCGTAAACATCATGCTCGCGATTTATATCCTTAATTATGTGCTCGTCAAATAATATACTATAATTCTGAGGAGAAATGCACCTATAATTCTGTCCAGATTCACAAAATAACGCTCCGTTTCACTGAGGGCATAATAATATTTAAAATGCGAGAACTTGGTCCCGCCAGTCAATGTACACTTGTAAACAGTCTAAAAATCGCAGTGGGCGTGGCGTGGTTATAGGCGGTGCTTAAAACTGCTCACGTCTGCTGTCTACACAGCACAGCCGCAATATAGGCAACTAAATACACTTTTGAAAATTATCGTTTTTATCGATTAGCGGAACAAATATAATGTTTGGGTTAAAATTGTATTTAAATAAAAAATCTGGTTTTGTATTGTAAGTTTGGCTGGGGGTTTTATATTTGAAAAAAAACAAAAATGTAGTAGGAAAATTAATGTTTAATTTGCAAAAGAAAAAAATTACCCCCAGCCAAAGTCCTTATACATCTAAGAAGTTACCCTGAAAATTTCATAAACTTTTAACAATAAATAACACCTCTAATCGAGAATGCGTTTTGGGAGCGGTAGAACTGGGTCTTAAAAACTACCGCCATCTTGTATTAACTATTTCCAATGTTTATATAAATATATATATATATATATATATATATATATATATATATATATATATATAGGAAACTGGTTTAATCGGTTTAAATATGCTATATAGGGAATATGACGTAAATAGAATCCAAGAGAGAAGTAATTTTTAAAATTAATTAAAAGGATACGGTCTCAGCCCGGATTCGAACCGGGGCCTTCTTCCTTGCCGGGGAATTGCTCTACCGCTGAACTACTGCGCCCGGTCGCAGGATATAGATTTAATTCGTCATTTCAAACGATAGTAACAGTACGGGTTGCTGTCTAACTACTATTATCATGACATCTATTGGACACTGGTGGAAATTGGTTCAATGGTATGTCAAGTTTATCGCAAATCTTGCTAGTGGAAAGTAGGAAACTGGTTTAATCGGTTTAAATATGCTATATAGGGAATATGACGTAAATAGAATCCAAGAGAGAAGTAATTTTTAAAATTAATTAAAAGGATACGGTCTCAGCCCGGATTCGAACCGGGGCCTTCTTCCTTGCCGGGGAATTGCTCTACCGCTGAACTACTGAGCCCGGTCGCAGGATATAGATTTAATTCGTCATTTCAAACGATAGTAACAGTACGGGTTGCTGTCTAACTACTATTATCATGACATCTATTGGACACTGGTGGAAATTGGTTCAATGGTATGTCAAGTTTATCGCAAATCTTGCTAGTGGAAAGTAGGAAACTGGTTTAATCGGTTTAAATATACTATATAGGGAATATGACGTAAATAGAATCCAAGAGAGAAGTAATTTTTAAAATTAATTAAAAGGATACGGTCTCAGCCCGGATTCGAACCGGGGCCTTCTTCCTTGCCGGGGAATTGCTCTACCGCTGAACTACTGAGCCCGGTCGCAGGATATAGATTTAATTCGTCATTTCAAACGATAGTAACAGTACGGGTTGCTGTCTAACTACTATTATCATGACATCTATTGGACACTTTTGGTTCAATGGTTTTTCCACCAGTGTCTCTTGGATTCTATTTACGTCATATTCCCTATATATATATATATATATATATATATATATATATATATATAGTGTAAACGAAATAACGACCGTGACTTTGTAACAACTTGACTTTTAAATTTGATAAACATTTTTCTAAGATCAAGAATAAAAACATAAAGAAGCTTAATAAACTCAAGTCAGAAGTGATAAATGTTAAACCTTTCAGAAATTACTCAAAATGGTTCAAGAATCTAACAGACATACCGATTCCTGAAGATATTAGTAACTTCTTGTCATTGGGTCCAAAATTCTGTATAAGTGCTACTCATAAAGATGTACCCATCGCTGTTTTGCTATCACAGGTGGAGAATATTGTACAGGCAATGCCCTCTGACCAACAGGATTTTTTTTAGGACTCGAGCTGCCAACATGATAACCAACTCTTATC
Source organism: Melinopterus prodromus (assembly GCA_964023965.1). Taxonomy (NCBI): domain Eukaryota; kingdom Metazoa; phylum Arthropoda; class Insecta; order Coleoptera; family Scarabaeidae; genus Melinopterus; species Melinopterus prodromus. The sequence continues at coordinate 32,610,369 of OZ030393.1, read as the reverse complement.
TGTCGGATGCTTCACATCCCATACAGTCAATTTCACCTTTCGATTTAATTTATAGAAAAACTTTAGCATTTTTGTGAAATGAACCAAACATTTTGATAACGAGAGCGGACAAGGGTGGCACGACGGTTACGATGTGTAGGGATAGTTATGTTGCTGGATCTTTGGATCTGTTGAGTACCACGGCGGTCTACCAAAATCTTAGCAGAGACCCCACTATCACTGTTCAAAAGAAAAACAATGACTTTGTTAACTTACTGAAAAAAAAAACTAATCAACAACGAGACGGCAAGTTCCCTCATCAAATATAATTCAATTCCAGCAAAGTTTTATGGTCTTCCAAAGATTCATAAACCCGACGTGCCTCTCCGCCCTATAGTCTCGTCGATAGGATCACCAACTTATGCACTTTCAAAGTTTTTAGCTGATATCTTACAAACATCCCTTCAGGATGATGAAAAGTATAACATTAAGGACACTTTTTGTAAATTGATGGAGCGATGGCTTTGTTCTTGTATCTTTGGATGTCGTCTTACTCTTTACAAATATATCGCTAGATTTAATAATTCAAACTGTGACAGATGTGTGGGGGATCATCGGAAGTTGTTGCAATGTACCTCTGAAGCTTTTTCTTGATTTAATTCGTTTTATTTACACCATTGCTATTTCACTTTTCAGGATAAGTTTTACAAGCCACCTTCTCTGTTCAAGGGGCATTGGCTATACTAGCCAGCCGTGTTTAGCCAGACTGCTCTGGTTAGAGACACGCTGCGCGTTTGTGACCTCCATCTTGGGGAAGCAAAAGGGGCCAACTGTGGCCTAGGTGCACTGCTACTATAATAGCTATACCCCACATATTCCATACTCCATATGTGCTATACCTCAAGACAAGGTAGAGGATATTTTAAATACTTTTAACAACTTCAATCCTCATCTACAGTTTACTGTTGAAGAGGAGTCTGATTACGGCGTCCCTTTTTGGACACAAAGGTTATACGTGACCCGGCCACCAATAACATTATATTGGACTGGCATAGGAAGCCAACGGCCTCTGGTAGGTTTGTTAATTTTCTTTCGAGTCATCCTATTAGTCAAACGATCAACACTTTGGTGGCCATGAGGAATAGGGTAGTGTGCATATATATATATATATATATATATATATATATATATATATATATATATATATATATATATATATATATATACATCCTGCTATACATACGGCGTCCTTCAATTGACCGATTCTATTACATGTGGCGCCCGGTTTCAATATCGCCAAACTGTGCTAAATGTGATCGTAAGCATGAACATGAACCATAGGCAAATTTTTAGAGGACGCCATAAATATGAATATGTGGAGCAAATTCGTATACTTTAGTTCCGTGCTTGACCGTCGCCGCGGGTGGCGCTGCAACGTGTATACTGACGGCGTATACCTTCATACCAAGCCATCGATGATACGACCCCCAGTTGATTTGGCATCATCGGTAACTGGTGTCTAAACCGGTTTTGTTTGTTTCACCCTCATTCGTACGGTGTTGAGAAAGAATAGTATCGGTCGTACACGGTGTTTTCGACTGACCTCAGCGTTCGTTTAATGCAATGTATCAACATAGTGCGGTTGCCGGTTAGGTGGTATATTTAGGTGGAAAATTAAACTGTTCGATTTTATTTAAATGTTAAATTAATTTTTTCTCGTACACAGCACCATTATTGCGAAGCAAAAAACGCATTATTGAAAAAAATATCTCCGCTGCCATGAGCTTGCGATCGGATACTGAAAGTTTGAGTTAATATCTTCAGGTTTCTATTAAATGTAGGTTGTAATACCTCAACCGAATTAAGTAATACTACCATAGGTGCGACTGATATCAGCGAGTTATTTTTCTTTAACTGTCTCTGTATTGTATTGCGTATTTCATGTTACACTCATGTTTTGTATCATTTTGGTATAATGTTAATTGTTTGGTAGTTTGTTAACTTGTTTAGCCGTTTTAATTTTGTTAAATTATTGTAAATATTGGCAATTTATGACTACTACCGGTTGCAAAAGCATGGCGCCCTGTGTGTGAATGCTTATAACTCAGCAATGACTAAACAAAAATCATGCGATTAACCCCCCTTTCATTTCCATATATCATGAAGACCATTTTAAGGCGTTCGCACAGTATTTTATACGCGTTTTATTGCGATTTTTAAATCGATCACCCTTTGCGACAATTAAGAACCGGTTATCCACTGCGTAGCCGGAGTTTAATCTATGTTGTACTTTTGTTCTTATGTCGGTCTTTTAAAATTTTGGTATTTTTAAAATAGCAGACGTATTGTTTTGAATTTTTGGGAAAATGTATTATTTTAAAATGTTTTTATATTATTTTTCATGAACACATTGGTTGATCACGATAATGTTCATAGATGTTGCTGTTTTTTTTTCTCTCCATGTAAACAACTTTTTATCAGTTTGCTCAATGACGTTCCAACGTCAACAATATTTTAACTGCATTTCCTAATTAAATTTTAAATAAGAAAGTGTTAATCAGTACCTATATCAAACCGGTAAGGATCACAACACAAATTAATAAGTTTGACCATATTTCAAAACCGTGCAGTTTAAATTTTATAACAATAGTAAAAATACTTTAATTATTGAATTTTCTACAATTAAATAGTACAAATTTGTCCGTTGCGATAAATAAAAAATCTGCACGTATTTCGTAGCAGGTTTCGTGTCATGAAATGAACTTTTATTGCTTATTGATGGATATTAAACAATCGAAAGCACGTTTCATAGAAACCCTCCATTTTTTAAGTTTTTTTACGACTTATGATGTTAATGTGTATTTTGACAAATGGCAATTTATTAGACATATTTCTACTTGTCTATTGTGCAGTTAAAGCTTTTGTCTGAAATAGTAAAGAAATGATGTCCAATCTTGACTACTTCAACTGTTAGGACAGCAATTGACGTGTACTTACGTACGTATATAAATAATTACCTGAAAATGTATATACCTACTTGTATACATATGATAATATTATGAGCTGCCTTGGGTGGCAATTTGGAATATTTTTTCATTTAAAAATTGTTATGTTTTCATAAAGCTATGTACATTCATATAAAACATAAAACTATGAATGTAATATAATTACCAAAAACACCTAATCGGCTGTTGTTTTTCGCTCGCTAATGATCCCCTTAACTAACAACTCAATTGTGATGCTATTCCAAAGTACGTATTACGTAATTAAGACGATTCTTCGTCCTTATCGTTACTAAGATATTTGTTTTTTTAATAACATTGTTTGCTACCTTTATAGAAATTTACTAATGCACAAAATCCAATCTATAGACGGGTTGTTAAGTTAACTTACATTAGGAGCAAAGTTTGAATTTTTCGACCAGCTGGGAAAAAATCGAAATGACGAACGTTTCTTTAAAATTGCTAAAATCGGGTACATTTTTTCAGTGGTCTCGTGCTCTTGTAGCCCGCAGGCAAATTATTTTGAAAGTTATGTTAAGAAGAAACTATTCGGAAGAATAATAAACTTTATTTAATTTTTTTTTAGTTTAAAACCAGGGTTCAATACTTTATCGACCGATAGTAAATGTTACGTTTGTTTTTTAGTATGTTTGGCCCGCTTTTATTGTATTGCTGTCATGTTGATGTCTTTTGTAATTTGAATCCCTTAGAAGTCTACATTTACTGGCAAAATAATTGAGTGACTAAAAAGCTCCGCTAATTGAGACTTTTGGAGCCCCGACAACCCAAAAAGCAGCGTTATGTAAAAATTATTTGGAAGAATAACAAACTTTATTTAAAATTTTGTTTGTTAGATGCTTTAGGGTTACGACTTATGACACTTCAAAACCAGGGTTCAATACTTTTTCGACTGATAGTAAAAGTTGCGACTGTTATTTAGGATTTTTGATCCGCTTTTCTTGTATTGTTATCATGTTGATGTAATTTTAATCCCTTAGGAAGTCTACATTTACTGACAAATTATCATGGTCAGCTAATTGACACTGGAGCCCCGACAACCCAAAAAGCATCGTTTTTCGGTATAATAATTTTAATGATAACGGTTTCCGAAATCTATCGGTTTTTAGAATATCGCAAAAAGTCTTCTTTAATCCCCTATTCAGGAAAACCTGTGAGCTAATCAGGACAGTAATTTACATATAAAAATAACAACAATAATAATTACCATTTTGTATGTGAAAGCTAATAACATAAAGTAACAAATGATGAAATATTTATCTTAGGATACAAAATTTTGTAGATTCCCGACTGAAGATGATGCCTAGTAGAGTAGTAGGGCTCCCAATCCCGGAAAATATACTGATCCCGGGATTTCGGGATTTGTAATCGGGGGATCCCGAGATTTACGGAAACAAAACAAAACTTGCCGGATCAAAACGCCTGGAATGCCAAAAGTTACCAAATCCAGTCAGTAAATACACTACACCTAAAATAATAATAATACCTAAAATATACTTGATTTGGCAATATCTTTTACCCCGAAACATAATCAACGTTTTCAAATTTTACCTTACAAGTAGAAAACCAGAACTGTCTGTTCAGAAGGTGCCAAAGTGTGCGTATTGACGTCAATAATAAACAAAATTTAAACTCTATTAGATAATAACTTGCTCTTCCATCTTAAATTAGCTCAAAAATTTTGCGTTTTCCGTAAAATGTTTAAAGAATTGTCACGGCAAAAGAAATAAGTAACAGTAAGAGTCAAATTTAATTTAAATTTTCATGTTAACGACAAAACATTTTGAGGATTTCTTGTTTTCTTCTTTAAGATAAAATTGGAAAACTTTAGAATTCATACGTCATGGCTGTTTATTATGCAAATAGACTAACTGCTTGCATTTTAAATAAAACGATCATTGTTTACAAAAAAAAAGATACGTGTAATGACTTTTATACCCGTTAACGCGTCTTCAAGTAAAGTGCTATTTATTGTTAAAAATTGATGAAATATTTAGTGCAACTTCTTACAACTTCTTAAAATATTGAATATTCAATTTCTTGCCATGAATAAAATGAATATTACTTGTATGTCTTTCGGTTTTGTTACATATAGCTCAAATAGCCCAACCCACGTTTTAAAAATACGTTTTATCTAAGTGCACTTTTTGACAAAACTTGTTACTAAAAAAGCGAAAACTGCGATAATTGTGCTATAAAAAATGACAATATTATCGCTGTCACAGCTCATCAAAAACTCGAGATGCTTTGAAGCATGACACAGAAACGTACCTAAATATATCGTTTTTTAGTTTAAAGTAAAATCCTTAAACTGGAAGAAACTTGCAAATCGGAACAAGAAATGACATCGTTCGTTTGAACAATCGAAAGATTAATAACAACGATTAATAGCAAATTATTTTTGGTACAATTTGCGTTTCATTTTACAGTTAAATAAATTAATTGGTACTTTATTTTATACTTATTTTAATTTTTTGTTCGCTGTATTTTATACCTTTTTAGTATTTACTAATTTTATATTCTGTAGTACGTCATTGAATACAGAAAAGTAATTAGCCACTAATTTTATTTGTTTTTTACGATTATGTTTTTGTTTCTGTTTTAAATACAGCCTAGGTAACTAAACGGACTTAACCAAGCTGAACAGGTTTATTTTTGCCTCCATATTCAAGTATATCTACTTCTGGCAATATCTGTTCCTCCTATTATAGCAACATGTTGGTGTAAACGAACAACTTATGCTTGATACTTAATCTAATCAGAAAGAGTGCTGTTATAGATTGAAGTTTCAATCAGTGCCCACATTACACCAATAAAAAAAGAAAATAATTTACATTGAACTTTTTCGTGATCTCGGTATTTAGATTTATAATCCCGGGATCCCGAACAAGTTCAATATTTAACAGGATACCGGGATCCCGGAATTGGAGTAATGCCTAGGCATCGAAACATGTCTCGATAAAATTAACAACTGTGCAAAGAACAACAGATCTTGTTTTATTTCAACAATAATAGTTAGTTATCAAAATAATGTTTAAAAGAATCATTAGGTAACATTCCCCGTGTTCGTAATCTACATATTGCAAAATATGTTTATATATTTTTTACCAAAAAGCAATTTGTGACAAGTATCTTATTGGTTTTCATCGAAAACGAATTCACGACTAATTTCTACTCGAAGTCGAGGGGAGACAAGCGCGTCGCAGGTCATGTATCGTTTGACCTTGTACCAGGCTCATTAAAACCGTTTAGACATACAATTTCTGCGGCAACACTGTCGGCTGTTGGATACATTGCGGCTTGAAAGTAACATACACTGTGGACGCCATATACGCGACGCAATGAAGTGAACCTATACACGGACGGAGTCCAGATAATCGGCGATTTGAAAGGACGCCACATGCACTGCAAAATGAAAGTATGTGATTGAAAATCAAGAAACAAATGTGGCCACCTACCACTGAAAGTCATAGGAAACAGTATATTTGAACGAACATATTGTATACACGACTCCTTCTGGTAGACGCCATAAGCATGTTTTTTGAAAGGACGCCACATGTATAGCAGGATGTATATATATATATAAAAGGAGAAAGGTAATTTGTCGGGCAATTCCGTCATACGAAGAAGCAACCGCAGACACGTGTCTGCGGTTGCTTCTTCGTATGACGGAATTGCCCGACAAATTACCTTTCTCCTTTAATATCTTACCGTCGATAAACCTGTTTTCCATATATATATATATATATTAGATGTAAATGTTAGATGTACACAATTAGTTATAAGTGTTAACTATAACTTATAACTATAAAGCAATAAACACTGCGTTCAGCAAGGCTCATGATTAACCACTGATGTCCGACCGGGTATGACCGGTACCTGGGACAACGTGAGTCATTACAGACATGCATACAGTGCGTATCAATAATAGGCCTGTCCTATTTATCTCTAACACGGCCAGCCTGACGTTGGGACGGTCTCGGCCCAATCCTCTCGGCTCTTTCCTAACTCTCATAGTCACTGAAACAACTAGAATCCAAACAAACAATAGCTTAATCGTTTCGCACTATTACATCAAACGCAATGACATCAACACTGCAGTACACCTGCCTTGTGTGATATCCGCCAGCATGCAACAAGAAACGCCCAAGCATCAACACCGCAGTACGCCAGCCCAGTGTGATATCCGCCAGAAGGCAACAACAAACGCCCAAGCATCAACACCGCAGTACGCCAGCCTAGTGTGATATCCGCCAGAAGGCAACAACAAACGCCCAAGCATCAACACCGCAGTACGCCAGCCCAGTGTGATATCCGCCAGAAGGCAACAAGGCCCAAGCATCAACACCGCAGTACGCCAGCCCAGTGTGATATCCGCCAGAAGGCAACAACAAACGCCCAAGCATCAACACCGCAGTACGCCAGCCCAGTGTGATATCCGCCAGAAGGCAACAAAGGCCCAAGCATCAACACCGCAGTACGCCAGCCCAGTGTGATATCCGCCAGAAGGCAACAACAAACGCCCAAGCATCAACACCGCAGTACGCCAGCCCAGTGTGATATCCGCCAGAAGGCAACAAAGGCCCAAGCATCAACACCGCAGTACGCCAGCCCAGTGTGATATCCGCCAGAAGGCAACAACAAACGCCCAAGCATCAACACCGCAGTACGCCAGCCCAGTGTGATATCCGCCAGAAGGCAACAAAGGCCCAAGCATCAACACCGCAGTACGCCAGCCCAGTGTGATATCCGCCAGAAGGCAACAACAAACCCCGACTGCTTTAACCAAGTTTAGAGTTATATATATATATATATATATATATATATACAGTGCTTCCCAAAAGTAAGGGATAAATTCTATAAAGTCTTAAATAAAATTATTTCAGGAAAATGCTCCGACACGTCGATTTTTATTTTTTAATTACTATCCTGACATACACTTTTCAATCCCCCACGCATTCATCCCTAAGGGGTAGTAATCCCAACTTTAAAAATTCAAATAGCAAAGTACCCCTTGCGATACCTCAATTGATAGATTCTTTTATTCTGAATATAACAAAAAAAAGAATATCAAAATCGGTTTATAAATAACGGCGATATTTAGCAAGATTTATTTATACACGAAATTGAGCGAATAACAAAATTTACTTAATTAATCCTTAATTAACTGTTCAAAGTGCTGCCCGTTAACGACGAGACAATGCCCTAGTGTATCTCCAAAAGCTTGTTGAACATTGTCTAACATTTCTGGAGTGATTAAGTGAATGTCTGCACGTATTCTTTCCTTTAACGCATCAATATTTGCAGGTCTATTCACATAAACTTTACTTTTTAAATAGCCCCAAAGAAAATAATCTAGTGGGGTTAAATCTGGCGATCATGCTGGTCATTCAATATGTCCTCGTCTACCAATCCACCGATTAGGAAATACTTGATCGAAGTATTCTCGAACTGGTCGCGCATAATGTGGAGGCGCACCGTCTTGCTGTAACCAAATTCTGTCACTGTGTCTACCAGGATCTTCTGCGTTGGGAAACAATACCGCTAAAGTAGGTAGTAGTTCATTTCGGAGAAAGTTCAGGTAACGTTCACCATTCAGTGTTCCGTCGAAAAAATATTGTCCAATTATTCTTGAACCCACCACACCAGCCCACACATTAAGTTTTTGAGGATATTGTGTGTTCGCTTCCATCATCGAATGCGGATTTTGACGGGCCCAGTAACGGCAATTTTGTTTATTTCTTAGATAGATTTTGTTTATTCTAATTAAGCAAGGATTTGCATGAGAGAGTTCCATCATTGTCTCATAAAACTGCACTCGTCTATCAAAGTCATCATCGGACAATTCTTGTACCAAGTGCACTTTATACGGGTGAAATTTCTGTTTTCGACATAATCTGGATACTGTAGTTTTTGACACACTTCAGAAGTGAAGCGACCTCTGCAAAGGTTGAATGTGGATTTTCTTGCACCATTAGAATAGCATCCATCTGCCTTAGGTTTATCCCGTACATGACCGAGATCGCGAAATTTGTTTTCGATTCGACTTACTGTCGATTGCGATATTGGCGGACGGTCCGGGTGCGTTTCATTGAACAAACCACGAACTTCTTCATACGTCCGGCTTCTATCTCCAAAACCAATCATCATTAAAACTTGGATTCTTTCGGTTTCAGTAAGTCTCATTTTGTTACTATTTCCTTAATCACGAAAAACTCGGAATTGTGCTTGACATAAGTAAAAACAAGTTGCAATTGTTTGAACGGTATTGCTATGCCCGCTTCAATAGCGCTTACTCGAATATTGACGCTCTTCTTTGAATACATTTTGGTAAATATCGTCGTTATTTATCAACCGATCTTGATATGTTTTTTTTTCGTTGTATTCAGAATAAAAAATCTATCAATTGAGGTATCACAAGGGGTACTTTGGTATTTGAAATATTAAAGTTGGGGTTACCACCCCTTAGGGATGAATGTGTGGGGGATTCAAAAGTGTATGTCAGGATAGTAATTTAAAAATAAAAATCGACGTGTCAGAGAATTTTTCTGAAATATTTTTATTTAAGATTTTATAGAATTTATCCGTTACTTTTGGGAAGCACTGTATATACAGGGTCCTGCAACTAAGCTCCCGTCTTCTGTAGCTCACTTACCCATTAAGCTAAGAGTTTGACATTTTGCAGGCTTACCCTGTACTTCAAGGTACAATTCAAGAAATTATTTTTTATTATACAGGGTGTTCCGAAAATGTGCAACGCCATGATAATATATTTTTTTAAATTGCATGCTATACATTTTTCTACACATTTGGAAGCCTTTTATGGTTGCCTACATATCACCAAAATTTTATTGAAATCGGTTGAGTGACCGCAGCGGAAAAAAATAAAAACCAAAAAAAATTGATTTTGCATCGTAAGATTTAAAAATCAATAAAAACCACAAAATGCACCTCGTTAATAAAAGTTTGCGACGTGCTTATTAAGTTAGATGTAATAGTCTCGTTAACCAAGTGACATTGATCCAAATTATACAGGGTGACCAAAATCGAGTGTCAAACTTTTCAAACTTCAAAGCGTGTTATTGTTCTTATTTTAAATTGGAACCCATAAATCTTTTTATGTGAAATGATACAGAATTAAAAAATAAACATTGTTTCTAAATACAACCCCATCACAATTCCCAATATTTTAAAAGTTATTCGCCAAAAACTCATTTTTCAACGTTTTCAACGGCAATTCTAGATAATAAATATCGTACGTGACGTTGAAAAACAATTTATTTCATAAAAAATAATAGACCTATTTTAGATTTGAGTGTACTTAATTAAGTAGTTATTCAAATGCCAAATTTACTGCATCATTTACCTATAGCGGTAAGGACGGAAATGTGGCTATAGGTAAATTTTGCAGTAAATTTAGCAATTGAATAACTACTTAATTAAATACAGTAAAATCTAAAATACCTCTCTGCGTTATATTTTATGTAATAAATTGTTTTTCAACGCCACGTACGATATTTATTACCTAAAATTGCCGTTGGAAACATTGAAAAATGAGTTTTTGGCGAATAACTTTTGAAATATTGGGAATTGTGATGGAGTTGTATTCAGAAACAATGTTTATACTTTAATTCCGCATCGTTTCACCTAAAAAAAATATGGGTTCCAATTTAAAATAAGAACAATAGCGCGCTTTGAAGTTTGACAAGTTTGACACTCGAGTTTGGTCACCCTGTATGATTTGGATCAATTTCACTTGGTTAACGAGACTATTACATCTAACTTAATAAGCACGTCGCAAAATTTTATTAACGAGGTGCATTTTGTGGTTTTTATTGAGTTTTAAAGCCTACGATGCAAAATCAATTTTTCTTGGTTTTTATTTTTTTCCGCTGCGGTCACTTAACCGATTTCAATAAAATTTTGGTGATATGTAGGCAATCATAAAAGGTTTCCAAATGTGTAGAAAAATGTATAGCATGCAATTTAAAAAAATATATTACCATGGCGTTGCACATTTTTGGAACACCCTGTATAATAAAAAATAATTTCTTGAATTGTACCTTGAAGTACAGGGTAAGCCTGCAAAATGTCAAACTCTTAGCTTAACGAGTAAGTGAGCTACAGAAGACGGGAGCTTAGTTGCAGGACCCTGTATATATATATATATATATATATATATATATATATATATATATATATATATATATATATATATATATACATCCTGCTATGGCGTCTACCAGAAGGAGTCGTGTATACAATATTTTCGTTCAAATATACTGTTTCCTATGACTGTCAGTAGTAGGTGACCACATTTGTTTCTTGATTTTCAATCACATACTTTCATTTTGCAATGCATGTGGCGTCCTTTCAAATCGCCGATTCTCTGGACTCCGTCCGTGTATAGGTTCACTTCATTGCGCCGCGTATATGGCGTCCACAGTGTATGTTACTTTCAAGCCGCAATGTATGCAACAGCCGACAGTGTTGCCGCAGAAATAGTATGTCTAAACGGTTTTAATGAGCCTGGTACAAGGTCAAACGATTCATGACCTGCGACGCGCTTGTCTCTCCTCGACTTCGAGTAGAAATTAGTCGTGCATTCGTTCTCGTTGAAAACCAATAAGATACTTGTAACACATTGCTTTTTGGTAAAAAATATATAAACATATTTTGTAATATGTAGATTACGAACACAGGGAGTGTTACCTAATGATCTTTTTACACGTTATTTTGATAACTAATTATTATTGTTGAAATAAAACAAGATCTCTTGTTCTTTGCACAGTTTTTAATTTTATCGAGACGTGTTTCGATGCGTAGGCATTATTCCAATCCCGGGATCCCGGTATCCCGTTAAATATTGAACTTGTTCGGGATCCCGGGATTATAAATCAAAATACCGGGATCACGAAAAAGTTCAACCTAAATTATTTTCTTGTTTTTTTATTGGTGAAATGTGGGCACTGAATGAAACTTCAATCTATAACAGCAGCCTTTCTGATTAGATTAATTATCAAGCATAAGTTGTTCATTTACATCAACATGTTGCTATGATAGGAGGAACAGATATTGCAAGAAGTAGATATACTTGAATATGGAGGCAAAAATAAACCTGTTCAGCTAGGTTAAATCCGTTTAGTTACCTAGGCTGTATGTAAAACAGAAACAATGTTCCGATTTGCAAGTTTCTTCCAGTTTAAGGATTTTACTTTAAACTAAGAAACAAAATATTTAGGTACGTTTCTCTGTCATGGTTCAAAACACCTCGAGTTTGTGATGAGCTGTCATAGCGGTAATATTGTCATTTTTAAATTTTTTATTGCACAATTATCGAATTTTTCGCTTTTTTAGTAACAAGTTTTGTCAAAAAGTGCACTTAGATAAAATGTATTTTTAAAATGTTGGTTGGGCTTTTGAACTATATTTAACAAAACCGAAAGACATACAAGTAAGATTAAAATCCATAGTGCATTAATGTGTTTAATTAAGTAAATTAAAACAACTCTTCCTTGATGCACGTGTTTATTGTATACTTACTTTCCTAAGTATACATACAAGTAATATTCATTTTATTCATGACAAGAAATTGGATATTTAATATTTTAAGAAGTTGTAAGAAGTACTAAAGATTTCATCAATTTTTAACAATAAATAGCACTTTACTTGAATGCGCGTTAACGGGTATAAAAGCCATTATACGTATTTTTTTGTAAGCAATGATTGTTTTATTTAAAATGCAAGCAGTTTGTCTATTTGTATAAGCAGCCATGACGTATGAATTCTAAAGTTTTTTCAATTTTGTTTTAAAGAAGAAAACAAAAAAATCATCAAAATGTTTATTGTCGTTAATATGAAAATTTAAATTAAATTGGACTCTTATTTCTTTTGCCGTGTCAATTCTTTAAACATTTTACGAAAAACGTAAAATGTTTGAGCTAATTTAAGATGGAAGAGCAAGTTATTATCTATTAGAGTTTAAATTTTGTTTATTATTGATGTCAATACGCACACTTTGACACCTTTTAAACAGACAGTTTTGGTTTTCTACTTGTAAGGTAAAATTTGAAAACGTTGATCATGTTTCGGGGTAAAAGATATTGTCCAATCAAGTATATTTTAGGTGTAGTGTATTTACTGACTGGATTTGGTAACTTTTGGCATTCCAGGCGTTTTGATCCGGCAAGTTTTGTTTCCGTGAATCTCGGGATCATTATATTTTTTCGGGATTGGGAGCCCTACTACTCTACGAGACATCATCTTCAGTCGGTAATCTACAAAATTTCGTATCCTAAGATAAATATTTCATCATTTGTTACTTTATGTTATTAGCTTTCACATACAAAATAGTAATTATTATTGCTGTTATTTTTTATATGTAAAACTACTGTCCTGATTATCTCACAGGCGTTTTTGAATAGGGGATTAAAGAAGAGTTTTTGCGATATTCTAAAAACCGATAGATTTCGGAAACCGTTATCATTCAAATTATTAAACCGAAAAACGATACTTTTTTGTTGTCGGGGCTCCAGTGTCAATTAGCTGACCATGTTATTCATTCAATTATTTTGTCAGTAAATGTAAACTGCCTAAGGTATTAAAATTACAAAAGGCACCAACATGATAGCAATACAATAAAAGCTGATCAAACAATCAAATAATTGAGAGCCCTACTACTCTACGAGACATCATCTTCAGTCGGTAATCTACAAAATTTCGTATCCTAAGATAAATATTTCATCATTTGTTACTTTATGTTGTTAGCTTTCACATACAAAATAGTAATTATTATTGCTGTTATTTTTTATATGTAAAACTACTGTCCTGATTATCTCACAGGCGTTTTTGAATAGGGGATTAAAGAAGAGTTTTTGCGATATTCTAAAAAACGATAGATTTCGGAAACCGTTATCTTTAAAATTATTAAACCGAAAAACGATACTTTTTTGTTGTCGGGGCTCCAGTGTCAATTAGCTGACCATGTTATTCATTCAATTATTTTGTCAGTAAATGTAGACTGCCTAAGGTATTAAAATTACAAAAGGCACCAACATGATAGCAATACAATAAAAGCTGATCAAACAATCAAATAAATCAACCAAATAACAGTCGCAACTTTTACTATCGGTCGAAAAAGTATTGAACCCTGGCTTTGAAGGATCATAAGTCGTAACCCTAAAGCAACTAACAAACAAATTTGAAATAAAGTTTGTTATTCTTCCAAATAATTTCTACATAACATAACTTTCAAAATAAATTGCCTGCGGGCTACAAGAGCACGAGACAACTGAAAAAATGTACCCGATTTTATCAATTTTAAAGAAATGCTCGTCATTTCGACTTTCTTCCCAGCTGGCCAAAAAAATTCGAACTTGGCCCCTATAATATAAGTTAATTTAACAACCAGTCTATGGATTGGATTTTGTCATTACTAAATTTCTATAAAGGCAGCAAACACTGTTATTAAAAAACAAATATCTTAGTAACGATAAGGAGGAAAAGAATCGTCTTATTTTACTTAATACGTATATTGGAATAGCATCACAATTGAGTTGTTAGTTAAGGGAACCATTAGCGAGCGAAAAACAACAGCCGATTAGCTGTTTTTGGTAATTATATTACATTAATAGTTATTGTTTTATATGAATGTACATATCTTTATGAAAACATAACAATTTTGAAATGAAAAAATATTCCAAATTGCCACCCAAGGCAGCTGATAATGTTATCATATGTATACAACTAGGTATATAAATCTTCAGGTAATTATTTATATACGTTCCTAAGTACACGTCAATTGGTGTCCTAAAAGTTGAAGTAGTCAAGATTGGACATCAATTCTTTACAATTTCAGACAAAAGCTTTAACTGCACAATGGACAATTAGAAAGATGTGTAATAAATTGCGATTTGTCAAAATACACATTAGCATCATAAGTCGTAAAAAAACTTAAAAAATTGAGGGTTTCTATGAAACGTGCTTTCGATTGTTTAATATCCATCAATAAGCAATAAAAGTTCATTTCATGACACGAAACCTGCTACGAAATACGTGCAGATTTTTTATTTATCGCAACGGTCAAATTTGTACTATTTAATTGTAGAAAATACAATAATTAAAGTATTTTTACTTTTGAAATATGGTCAAAGTTAATAATTTGTGTTGTGATTCTTACCGGTTTTATATAGGTACTGATTAACACTTTCTTATTTAAAATTTAATTAGGAAATACAGAAATACAAAAATATTAGTGTAGAAGGATTCCGTGAGGCGATACAAGGTGAGGTGATTGCAGCGTCGAAATAAAAAACGTTCTTCCTTGTAGATATTATCTACAAGGAATATCTACAAGGAAGAACGTTTTTTATTTCGACGCTGCTACAAAAATATTGTTGACGTTGGTACGTCATCGAGCAAACTGATAAAAAGTTGTTTACATAGAGAAAAAAAAAACAGCAACATCTATAGATATTAGCGTGGTCAACCAATGTTTTCATAAGAAATAATATAAAAACAATTAAATTAACACATTTTCCTAAAAATTAATAACAATAAGTCTGCTATTTTAAAAATACCAAAATTTTAAAAGACCGACGTAAGAACAAAAGTACAATATAGATTAAACTCCGGCTACTCAGTGGATAACCAGTTCTTAATTGTCGCAAACAGTGATCGATTTAAGAATCGCAATAAAACGCATATAAAATACTGTGCGAACGACTTAAAATGGTCTTCATGATATATGGAAATCAAAACGCATGTTTTTTGTTTAGTCATTGCTGAGTTATAATATAAGCATTCAAACACAGGGCGCAATGCTTTTGCAACGGGTAGTAGTCATAAATTGCCAATATTACAACAATTTAACAAAATTAAAACGGCTAAACAAGTTAACAAACTACCAAACAATTAACATTATTCCAAAATCATACAAAACATGAGTGTAACATAGTGTAACATGAAATACGCAATACATGAAAGCGACAATTAAAGAAAAATAACTCTCTGATATCAGTCGCACCTATGGTAGTATTACTTAATTCGGTTGAGTTATTACAACCTACATTAATAAAAAGCTGAAAATATTAACTCAAACTTTCAGTATTCGATCGCAAGCTCATGGCAGCGGAGATATTTTTTCAATAATGCGTTTTTTGCATCGCAATAATGGTGCTGTGTACTAGAAAAAATTAATTTAACATTTAAATAAAATAGAACGGTGTAATTTACCACCTAAATCTACCACCTAACCGGCAACCGCACTATGTTGATACATTGCATTAAACGAACGCTGAGGTCAGTCGAAAACACCGTGTACGGCCGATACTATTCTATCTCAACACCGTACAAATGAGGGCGAAACAAACAAAACCGGTTTAGACACCAGTTACCGATGATGCCAAATCAACTGGGTGTCGTATCATCGATGGCTTGGTATGAAGGTATACGCCGTCAGTATACACGTTGCAGCGCCACCCGCGACGACGGTCAAGCACGGAACTAAAGTATATGAATTTGCTCCACATATTCATATTTATGGCGTCCTCCAAAAATTTGCCTATGGTTCATGTTCACGCTTACGATCACATTTAGCACAGTTTGGCGATATGGCGCCCGTATACGGGTGCCATATCGAAACCGGGCGCCACATGTAATGGAATCGGTCAATTGAAGGACGCCGTATGTATAGCAGGATGTATATATATATATATATATATATATATATATATTGTTACAGATAAATAGGACAGGCCTATTATTGATACGCACTGTATGCATGTCTGTAATGACTCACGTTGTCCCAGGTACCGGTCATACCCGGTCGGACATCAGTGGTTAATCATGAGCCTTGCTGAACGCAGTGTTTATTGCTTTATAGTTATAAGTTATTGGTATATATATATATATATATATATATATATATATATATATATATATATATATATATATATATATATATATATATATATATATATATATATATATATATATATATATTCTTTTCCATTCACTTTTATATCGATTTATAGAATCGCAATAGTACTATTTTTTTTTAATTTCGTGGACAACCGTTTTACACAAAGCAGAAAAATGATTGATTTTATTACATTTTGTACATATTTTACCTTAGGCTGGACACATTTCAAATTTGTGAGCTTCTCTACCACATCGAAAGCATTTTTTCAACTCAACATACACTGATACCTAATACATACTGTGAGAGAGATAAGGAAGTACGCGACCAGGCATGCGCCATCCCGACAACGCGAGGAAGGGAGTACTGTGTGACTTACGGAGGGAGAGATCTGGAAAGAGCAGAGCAGTTTGAGAAGCGCTGGCGTTAAGTCATATTTATCGAGCTGTTACTTATTTACTATTGAGAATAAATAGTTTACGTTCAACCAATAAATAGTTTATGTTCTAACAATACATACATAAGCATACATTATGTTACACCAGCCCCTCTGCCCCTAGTAGAAAATATTGCCGCATCAACCTGAAAATCAGTGATGCATTAAGAGGTAAACCCGGCGTCCGATAATTTATTGGTGTTATAAAAATCCAACAGTTGCTGAATAACTTATTTATTTGGTTTCGTTACTTAAGTTGTGCCGGAATTTCAACTATTAACATTCTAAACATTCTATTAAACATTACCGAATCCCTCAGCGCACGCCAACCATCACCCCTGATACTCGACCGTGAAGCCAGATATGCCCTACGCTCTCGGATTATCGAAGTAGTCACTAAATTTTGTAATACTCATTTCTCCCATTTTTTTGGTGATTTGGAAAATTATATTTCTTAAACCCTTGTCTCATAACCCTTGCATCAGTTTAAGCACATCAGTAACCCATAGAGCTGTCGGCCTATCATATTTACAGGTTCTGATCGGAGCATGCATATCTAAAACCTTTAATATTTTATTCACCACATACGCCGCCTTATCATTTACATCGTGCATATCAACAATGAAGTAAAAAGGAGTCTGATATATGTCATGCATAAAAGAGTTCTAAAGTTTCGGACTTTCTTCGTTACTGGTTTTAAGAGTTGTCTTGAGATCTGACAGAATACTAAACAATGATCCGAAATATTCGGCACGTCACAAACTCCGCAAGACTATAAATTCTTGCCGGTGATAATTAGATCAATAAGTGATGACGGTGTTCCGGTGACCTCGAAAATCTGCAAAAGGTCAAAAGAGGCCATCATTCATAATAAATAATAAATACCTTTTACAAGGTCCACAAAAGTCCGCACCATATGGAAAACTTCTTTATTGTGTATTTCTCAGAAAATTTTATACTTTATGAAAGTTGGCTCCTATGAAACCAAAACTGCAACACAAATATGTAAATTTCGGTGCGATATACCGAGCGATTCAGAATATATGAATTTGAGATAAGAGTAAAGTACCTTTGTTTGGGGATGAATGGACTGTAGACTTTTCTTTTGAAATATGTATTGTAATATTTTACAATATTTTATATAACGTATTGTTAACATATATAAATGTCATATAAATAATAATTTTTTAGTTGCTATATGATACAAAAAGCACGGCCACCTAATGCAGACCGTGTGGGCTCCATAACAACTCAAACTAAATAACATACAGTGTGTAACACGTGAACAAACCGCCCGCCTTGAAATGCTAATTTCAAGGTTAAATTTCAAGGTTAATGTTTTGGTAATGGACATAATCGCGTCACTGCTCTCTTTAGAAAATGTTTGGATGTTTTTACAGTAACGACTCGCGTGATGCCATCTTTGCCTGGATGAAGTTCGGTGATTCTTCCCATGTGCCACTTAATTGGTGGTAGATTTTCTTCTTTTATCAGTACAAGATCACCTTCTTTGATGGTACCCTTGGAGTCTTTCCAGTTTGGTCGCTGTTGAAGCTCCGAAATGAACTCTTTGCGCCAACTGATCCAAAAATGTTGATGTAGTTGCTGCAATTTTTTATGCAAGGACCGAGGTACTGAGGTTAACGTTCGTCCAATAAGAAAATGAGATGGAGTGCGAGGAGCGAAATCAAGAGGATGATCAGAAACAGAAGATAAGGGACGAGAATTTAGTATTGCTTTAATTTGCGTTAGTAGTGTTTCAAATTCTTCAAATGATAATTTTGAATTACCCGCTACTCGAATTAAATGATGTTTTGTTGACCGTACACCGGCTTCCCATAAGCCACCAAAGTGTGGAGAATGAGGGGGAATAAAGAAGAGTCTCGTTTGCCTTTTGTTTGAAAAACATGCTCAACTTTTTTTTCAGTATTTTTCGGAATGCACCAACAAAATTTGTGCCATTATCTGAATATATTACGGAAGGTTTACCGCGTCGTGACGAAAATCTCACGGCCGTTATGAAGTTTTCTGTAGTTAAATCGCTGACAAGTTCCAAATGAACTGCTTTTACGACGAAACAGATAAACAAACAAATGTAACATTTGGTTACCTTACAACCTCGTCCTTTTCGATCTTTGATCAAGAATGGGCCAGCGTAATCTACACCAGTAATATTAAAGGGCAGTGATGATTTAATTCTAGTTTTTGGTAGATTACCCATGATGAGAGTTACGTCAGTAGGTTTAACGCGGAAGCATTTAATACAAGATCGTACGGCTTTGCGTGCTAAGGTTCCACCAGCAATAGGCCAATATTTTTCCCTAATAGAAGCCAGCATATGCTGTGGTCCAGCATGAAGTAAACGCTTATGTTCGTATGCAAAAAGTAACTTTGTAAATATTTATTTACATTTGATCAGAATCAAGAATAATTGGGTGTATTTTATTAAAATTATAATGAGAGTTTTGTAAACGACCTCCGACTCGTAATGTACCATCACTATGATTAAAAGGATTTGTACGTGAAATTTTCGTTGTAAAGCCAGGCGTAGCAACTTAGTTCTAATTTAAACAAAGCCAAATTAGCAATAACTAAACAAAACTGTAATAATACACAATATACCAAGAATACGATTTACAATTTTTAAATTTCATTAATATTCGTACAACTTAACAGGTTTTAGTTACTGACGTTAACAATTAATAAAAATAATAACAATTTTTTCTTTGCAATTTGCGCAATGGTTTTTCTTATATCACAAAAAAACACATAATAATAATAATAATTTATTCGTTCTAATACATCCGACTCCGTTGTTTTTCACTGCTTTGCTTTAGTAGTATTTATGAAATAGATAGCGGTCACAGGTACAGTAGAGCGTCGATAATCCGAACCGAAAGGAAAAACCATTTTTGTCGATTCTTGTTTAGAGAAAAATGTCGCTTTTGTTTTATATCTTGTATCCAATACCCTTATTTTCCACTATTTAGCTGCAATATTTGATCATCCTATCTTCGGTCCCAATTAGTTTGGATTATCGACGCTCTACTGAAAATAAATTTCTCAGTCTAGCTACAATAATTTTTCTGTCAATTTGTGTTGATTGATTAACTTGAAGAAAATCTACGGTCATAATATTGTACTCATGAACAAACAATTAATTAACAGTTTTCCTGTCATAGATCAAATCCTAATTAAAATTGCAGTGATATGTAGAATTTTTTAACCTTTTTTTCTAGAACTTTGATATTTTTTTTGTCTGTAACGGAATCTGAGAAACTAATTAGCCGTAATTTTGAAACCGTTCCTCACAATTTAGCATGTTTTGTTGTATTCTTCAAATCCAGTAACTTAGAACATTTGTTTACCATCTTCTTGAAACCTAAAATATTTAATAGTCTTTCGTCGTACATTCACCACAAATTTAGAAATAAGGTGTTTCCTTAATAGTCAGACTTACACTGGGGCGAAATATTGTATAATTCAAATAAATAAGTTACTTCATTAGAGACAACAATATATTTATTTCTGGATGAAAGTATATTTACATATAATACTAAATCTATTTGGTATAAAAACCGTATATTTGACAATGGTAAGGAAAAGGGTTAAAAGTTACAACTTGAATTATTTAAAAGATTGAATAAAGCTAAATAAAAATAAACTATAGTATGTATATAAATTTTTTTTAAATGAAAATTAGGGCGAGTTTCTGCGCCATCTGTGTAATAATTGCTAAACTATTATTCTGCTCGGCCCCGTGGGGTTGGTGTGGACGGTATTAGAGAAACCTTCTTTACACAGCGGATCGCTTCAAAATTGTAAGAATTCCATAAAAAGCAGATCAACTTGACAGCGGATGGGTCAAATTTAAGGAGCTATGTCTTAAAATCTCACCCATAAATTAACTCCTGTTCTGGGATTAATGCCATTGGCCTAATCATCATGAAAGCATATTAAATCAACCAGTACCTATATTGTGTAAAAAGTAAGCTTCTTTTCTCCAGTTAAGTTCATTATTAAAGCAAGCGCGGTTGAACTTTATATTTATCCCAGAACAATGCCCTATGCTTACACATTCCAACAGTACCTTACATTTACACATCAGTGCAATAGTTTCGACTCCGATCTGCTTTTTATGCGCCCGTGTTTTGCATGTAACTGGTATATGGCTAAACGCCCCTCTTAAACTAGGATGGCGCTTTTTAAACTGATCTAATGAATATGGAAATGATTCTGATTGTGCAAGTTTGATCAGCTGTATCAAAGTACACTGAATCTCGTGGTGAGTTAAATAGCCTAGTGTTCTATCATTTTTAATAGACTTACAATTGTCGAATTACATGTCACTTTTAGTGGGTATGAATGATGTATATGGCTTTTCTTTCACATCAGGTACGTTCAACATCAGGTAAGTATGTTGAGAATGACAGCGCCATTGGGGACCATGCCACCAAAATTTTTATTTAAAAGATTTGGGGGCTTGACACCTCGTGAAAGCAAATCAGCGGGATTCTCATTTGTTGGTACATGCCGCCAGTATTCTGGTTTTGTTAGCTGCTGAATTGTAGCAACTCGATTGGCTACAAATACTTTTAAAATGCTTGGTTCTGTAATAATCCAAGTTAATGCTATGGTAGTCACACCAAAGAAATATTTTATTAAAATTAATATTTAGGGATTCAGATACAGTTTTAAGCAAGTTTGAAAGTATCAGCGCTCCTAAAAACTCTAGACGAGGAATGGTTAATTTCTTCAATGGAACAACTTTGCTTTTGAACATAAAAGGTTTGAATCCACCTTTCCAGAGTAGTTAGATGAACGTATGTAGATACATGCACCAAATGCAGATTCACTTGCGTCACAAAATCCATGTAATTGAATGTCATAAGCTTCTTTACAAATGGCAAGTCTAGGGATACTCAAATTATTTAATATGTATAATTCATCATTTAATTCAAGCCACTTTGTATGGTGAATATTTGGAAGTGATTCATCCCAAGATAGTTTAATTAACCACAATTCTTGTAATAGAATTTTTGCTAAAACTATGCAAGGACTAACTAAACCTAGAGGGTCAAATATTTGAGAAATTTGGGATAATATTACTCTTTTTGTGACGCTTTTGCTAGTGGTTAAATTATATATAAATTAACCTTAAAAATTGAAGTGTCAGATTTGCATGACCATAATAAACATAATGTTTTAAATGACTCGTCAGATGTAACATTTCTGACTTGATGTTCAACTTCACCCTTTGAAATGCCATTGATTATGGCTGGTTCATTAGAGAGCCATTTTCTCAGTTCAAAACAACCTGTTTTTAATTTAGTGTCTATAGCATTTCCTATTTTTATAGCATCGGCTATTGTTTTGGATAACGTAAAAGTCAAATTTTATAATTTTCGAAATTTCAGGCATCGTTTGTTAGCATTCAATTCCTAGTTCATGAATACATCTAATTGCAAGAAAAGATGCAGCAGCAGTTCTATATGTGACTGTATTTAATGTATAACTTTGAACTTGATCATTTGTATTAGATCGCCATAAAATAGTTTGCAAATGTCGTTGGGATGGATTAATCAAAACTTGGCGATACATTTTTTGTATATCGGAAGAAATTGCATAAGAATGTTTTCGAAATCTTAAAAGTATCGAAAATAGGTCGTTTTGTACAACAGGACCTACCATTTGGAGATCATTTATTGAGTAACAAGAATCTGTGGGGCGTGGACCATCAAAAATCTTCCTTTAAGACACCATGATGTGGCATGTAATATGTATTCTTTTTAATGTTTTCGCTTTTTACTAATGTCATATGATCAAGAAGTTCATACTCTTCCATAAAATCTACGTACCTTGATTTAAAGTTAGAATTTTGTTTAAATCATCTTTTTAGTAAAATGAAACGTCTTTCAGCTTGTGTACGTGAGTCCCCTAATAAAGTTTCAGAGTGTTTTAATGGAATTGTGACTATAAAACGTCCTTCTTTGGTACGCTTTGTATTTTCTGTGAAGTTAATTTTGCAAAGTTCTTCTTCATATGACAATGGTTTGGTTTTAGGTAGTTCTTCAGTTTTCCAAAATTTTTCTAATTGATCACATAAAGTATTCCATGCAATATTATAATTATTGCTGGTAAATTCTGGAGATTTCATGATTTCTTGTGTATCGTCACCTTTAAGAGCTGCTCGAAGGTAATGAAACTTTTGCATATCGTTTATACTGATATTTAGATTGATCAAAGATTGAAAAGTATCGCGAAATTCGAGCCATGTATCGTATTGGCCATCAAAAGTGAGCAAAGGTATAGTTGGCAATTGAATAGCACGAAATTTACCTTGATCGCTAAGTTCGATATTAACTGGTAATTCGTCAGTGTCTTCAACTATGACTTTGTTATGATTTGATGCTGTGTCATCGTGTATGACTATACTTTGTGGTTCCCTAGATAATATAGAATTTGCCTTTGCAATGAGTTCATAATATTTATCTTCAAAATTAATTAGAACCTCTTCCTCTATATTGTAGGTGAAGTTTTCAATAGAGATTTGAATTTCATTAAATTCATGTAATGATAACTTGATATGTTCTAAACGCAATTTAATGTTCTCACTGTTCTCTTTATTAGGTGTAGCAAGTAACTCGAAATTAGCAAGATGCTTTTCAAACACAGTCAAACGAGATTTAAGAAAGCCACGCTCTCAACAATATTAATTGCTGTTCAGACATGGTGAAATATATAAAATTAACGAAATAGAAGCAATACTTCTGAAGAACTTAGGAATGAAATGTGAATAGATAAGAAAAGTAAAAGGGTGAGATGAAGAAAGAACTTACGTCTTCCTCAGTACCAAGACCAAATGCTTAAGATGCTGTTGATGGTACAGGCTGTAGGATGATTGTACTTCCAGCAGTAATCGTTTTTCGTAAATTGTAGAAGATGCGTGTTCCTTGATGTTGACCACGGGCCACGTAGAACACAATCCTGGATTGGTTGAAGTCGACCACTGACCTTGAAGAACCAAATCCTTAATTGTTTATACGTCGGTCACGGATCATGTAGGTATAATGCATGATGCTGGTTGCTGCTTCCTTACGTCCGGCTCGACGGACCATTTTGTTTGGGGATGAATGGACTGTAGACTTTTCTTTTCAAATATTTATTGTAATATTTTACAACGTTTTATATAACGTATTTTGAACATATATAAATGTCATAGATTTAATAAATAATGATTTTTTCGTTGCTATATGATACAAAAAGCACGGCCACCTAATGCAGACCGTGTGGGCCCAATAACAACTTAAACTAAATGACATGCAGTGTGTAACACGTGAACAACCTTTATTTTCATTATTATCGATAAACTTTATTTGGAAATGTTGTTTAGAAGTAAAAATTATATTCAAATATGAAGTCAGAGCCCGCACCTAGAAAAATAATATTTTCACTTTTTTTCTTAATTATTACTCTTGTGACAAATATTAGTTAATGCCAGTGATTCTAAAACTTCTGTTCGACAAATTGCTGCACACAGACAATGCAGTAAATCAACAGTACATGAAATACTAAAACTAAACAAGTATCACCCTTATAAACCAAAATTTATAAGTACACTAAAAGAAAGGGACTTTGACATCAGGTATGACTGACTTTGCCATGGTTTGAGGGGAAAATGGAAGAGAACAGATGTTTTTTATCATTCTTTAGACAGACGAGGCAACACTTACATCAAAGAACAGTCACATTCTTCACAAAATTGCCGGTAGTGGACACATGAAAACCCGATCTTTACAAGAGAATGCCGAGATCAATCATTTTAAGACTAATGAGCTGTGCGGTGTTTTGAATAATTAAATATTAGGCCTTTTTGTGTCAAAATTGAAATGGGTAATAATATCTTCAGTCCCTGAACAGAGGGTTGTCACCTTTTTAGGACAATTTGCCGTTAATTCAACGGGCGTCAATTTGGTTTCAGCTTGATGGTGCGACCATACACAATATTAACTCTGTCAAGAACTTTTTAAAACATAAATTTGGCCATCGCTGGATAAGCAGAAATTCGGAATTAAGATCCTCGTCATCTAGATCCCCGACTTTACGCTGTTAGATTTCTTTTTGTGAGATTACATAAAAAATAAAGTTTACATATAAAACACCGAGCATTTAGAGATATAAAACATGTAGAGGAAACTATACAACATTGTATCCAAAAGATTCCACCGATTTTTGTTAGTAATGCGGCCAAAGGTATTTTTAGAAGAAAGTGTTTATGCATAGATCGGGTCGGAAAGCACACACAGAAACAGGATTAATAGATATTTAACAATTCTTTCGATGTTTAGTTTTTTTAATGTGTATTTAATGTATGTATTTTTGTAATTGTAAAAACAGTAAAAAATATAAAAAAATTATTCAAATTGCTAAAAAATAGATTAAAAGCAACGTTTTAGAATCACTGGCATTTACTAATATTTGTCACAAGACTAGGAATTAAGAGAAATATTGAAAATATTTTTCTCAAGGTACCCGGAGCTCTGACTTTATATTTGAATATAATTTATACTTCTAAACAACATTTCCAAATAAAGTTTATCGATAATAATGAAAATAAAGGTACTTTACTCTTATCACAAATTCATATATTCTGAATCGCTCGGTATATGGCACTGAAATTTACATATTTGTATTGCAGTTTTGGGTTCATACGAGCAGCCAACTTTCATGAAAATACACAATAAAGATGTTTTCCATATGGTGAAGACTTTCGTGGACACACTGTATATTTACCTCAAGAGCTGCTTTATTCATTTACTCTAGTCGCCTTGTAGGTTTCTTTTTCTGGCTCTTATAGATTTGGTAATCCTGACAATCAGTATTTTTCTCATATTTTCGTAATCATTGAAATTATCTCTATCACTATTTATAAATCCTTGTAACGATTAATATAATTTTACAGCCAAAAGAACGTGTGTATTCTTGTTTTGTTTTACTGGTTTTATAAAAATGTATGAGAATGTGGTTCCAAAAGCTAATAAAACACCAGTTTCTAAAGATTTCATCATTTTTTCATGCCGGTTGTTTGAACCTTTGCCATCAGGCTGGTGTGAGGATTCATTGTTACATTTTTCCAAAGCAATGTGTATATATTTTTTGTCTTTTCGCACCATTCCACTTTTCGGCTCTGGCGATAGCCCAATTTCGACGATTAAGTCACATCCGGAAAAAAACTTAAAATAGAAAATCGATATGTTTTAAGTTTAGAAATCATCCACATTAGAAATATTCGCAAGGAAAGTATATCATGCAACTTAAAATGCAAAACAATGTGTCATTTTCGGAAGAACCGAAAGCAGTAGAAACTTGTCAATTGATGTTTCGGTTTAGAATATCGCCACGATTAAAAATATCGCAAGCAAAGTATAGCTTACAGTTTGAAATGTAAATGAAGACATCAAAAAGTTATATTAAGAGCAACTATATCCCGAAAAATGGTACGTTTAGTCTTTTACAGCTAATCTAAATTTAAATCGTCTGGTCCCACAAATAACAGCGTGGATCACCAGGAATTATAGTACATTTCAAAACCGTTAATCGAAAGCAGTTTGGCCTAGGCCATACCAGTTTGACCTGAAGTATGCGTTTACATACCAGGTTAAACTAGGCCTAGGATAAACAAGTTGTGCCTAGCAAACTTTGGTCGAACTAGTTTGACTTAGGCCAATCTGGTTCCACACATAGGTACATTAAAGTGTGATTTATAGTGATTTATTGGAAATCGGTTCAATTTATAAAAAAAACCTGCTTATTCATATTTAGGTATGTAACGAGTCTTATTTTTTAGTTTATTTATTTTTAGTCTTATTACGAATAGTATGTGCACAGAATTCATTGGCTGCCGAGAAGAAACTTATTGACATATGTGACACGTGTTAAATCTGGTATCAATCAGATTTGCCCTTTACGGCATATGTTAAATTCATTTTTGTTTCTAGTAAAACCTCAAAAGCTATAATTATCTCGAAATAATGACCTCAAAATAGCTATTGCACAGACGCGTCAGTCACACCTTGACCAGTCGACCAACTAAACGTAGGCTGCAATATGTTCATAATATTGTACCTACATATACGCTGCGAATGAGGCAACATATTGCGGTAATTTGTACCTATAATAGTTCATGTAATTATAATGATAATGATCTATGCTTTTTCGTAACCACACTGTAGTGGATGTGACCCCATGCTGTAGCAAGGGGTCACCTTCACCCCAGGTTTTTCCGGTGTTATTTATATTTGTTCTTACATGTACACAGTGGGGGGTTGGATTTCTATGCACAGGTGATATAAACACCCTTGCGCATTAAAGATGCATGCACCAGTCAATTTATAACATGCATTAAAAGAGAATTCACGCACTTGTTAGTCCAGGCCACAAAGATGTCCGTGATGTTAGCAACGGATTTAGATTTAGATGATGCATGTGCTGCCTATATGTATGAAAGGTTATTTGTATTAAATGAAAATGATATCAGTTTTACCTACACCACGGACAGTTTTATTTCTGTTATAACAAAAGTTAAAGTAAGTATTTCTTAATAAAGTAAAGAAGTTAATCAAAACCCTCTTAATTTTGCAAGAAGATTTACTTTGGTACTAATTTCGAAACACAAAACGATCAAAAGAAATACCGCAAAATAGTAACATAAAAATCACTGGACTCATTCTGTTGCCTGTTGTCTTAAGTAAGTTTAACATTTTTGTACATTTCAGGGCATATTTAAATCATTCTTTTCTGTTACAATTTTTCGTAATTGTTTCTGATTGTTTTGTGCTTTTCTGGGTGTTGGTTGGTTGATCGAAATTAGTAGGTATTAAAGTAAACATTCTAGCAAAATTAAAAGTTTCTATTGAACTCCTATCCTTTATTAGATATTTTTGCATGTTGTACTCGTACCAAAGTAACTATTGTATTTATTTATTTCTATTGTTGTTTTGATATGGATATCTTAGAGGGTGGGACAATTTCCACAACTCCTAGGCCTCATTTTGCTAACACCTTTTGCTCACCCTTTTGCTAACCTCCGAGAGGATCATATGGCCTAGGCTGTGTCTGTCTCGAGCCATCCTGCGGCCTTCGTGAGGGCGAAGACGTCGCTAGGCGGAACCCCTCTGATGGTGGATAAATGTAGTTATCTTTCTCCCAGGAAACCACGTAATGTTGAAAGTGCCGGGCGTTCGCACAGAAATTGTTCTGCCGTCTCTTCCTTGGTTTCGAGTTTAGCATCCTCTGCACATTTGGTCCTCTAAGATTCCGATGCGGTTTAGATGCTTTTTTAGTCCTGTGCCCTGTATAGATACCAGTTAACAGTTTGAGATTGTTTCTGGTTGGTTCTGCGGTCTTTGGGCAAGGGGCTCATAGGGTTTCCTTTGCAAAAACGTACCTGGTGGTTTCGTCCCAACTACTCCTGAAGAGAGTGTGGGATGTTCCTGTTAATTCGTTGAGTAGTGTTTTTAGGGTCGGTGGTATTGCCGGCTCAGATCCTATAGATCCTATCTTCGCAGCGTCTTTTCCCAAGCGATCCGCTTACCTATTCCCTTTACTTTTACCGTGTCCCTTTATCCAGTGAATGGATACCTTATTGTTTGCTTGTGCTGCTTTTGTTAGGGCTTCGGTGCATTGTTGTAGAAGTCTGGAAGTTGTTAGAGGTCTGGACAGCCCTTGTATTGTTGCTTTGCTGTCCGTTAGATTCAGCACGTTTTGCCGCTTATACCTTTCTCAGTAATTGTTTTGGCTGCGATTGTTAACGCCTCTGTTTGTGTTGTTGTTGTTTAAATGTACATTTACTATAGGTAACTAAACTAGTGACTCGTAAATCGCTGGGTTCGGTAGATTGCCGATTTCGTAGACCGCTGAAGTAGGTTGACCGCCGCAATAGGAATAGATCGCCGAAGTCAGTACTATGGTGAGGTAGTTTGATTATCGATGAAGTTAGATTCGCCGATGTTTATAAATTGCTGAAGTCTTTTAATATTGCAAATTTCTGTATATCGGCGTATAGTGGATAGACCGCAGATATAAGCTGATTGTGTAAACGGATAGCGAACCAAGGCCTAAATAGCGGTCCGTGTGCACGTCGCTCTCTCTTAGCGCGACACCTATTCATAATTCACATTCGCTTATGTGGGCACTCCTCGGTGCGCTCGTCGTGCTCCAAAAACTCAACCTCAAACGAAAGTTCTGTTTTCATAATAGACGGCGCTTCTCTCGCTGCGCTCGTCGTGAGCTAAACAATTTATTGCATTATTTTCTACTATGGATTCATAATGGTGTAATTCGGATACTGCTTTCAGTTTTATAATGAAAGCGTAAGGAACATATTCTAACATAATCTGCAACGACTACATAGTCTAACCACAATTTCTCTATTTCCAGTAGGGATGCATTGGTTCATTTGGGCACTCCTCGCTGCGCTCCTCGTGCGTCAAAATAGTCATAACTTTTGGAATGATGTGTGTCTAGTGTCTAGTTTGGGTTCACAATACTGTTTTTAGTATCCTAGTGAAAACCGTAGGGATACAGTGGTTCATTTGGGGGCACTCCTCGCTGCGCTCGTCGTGCGCTAAACCAAAAGTAATTGAAAATAATAACTCCAATGATTTGTAACACTCGCCTTCGGCTCGTGGTAAGCGTTGCAAATATCATTCACATATGTAATAGGTGATATTACTTGGTTATTGTAAAGATTTGAAAGTATGCACCAAAAAACTCTTGTTAGAAAACCATAATTCACCTAATTCAAACTTATATGTTGGCTCTATGAACCACATATCCCACTAATTATTGGCAAAATTGAAGAGAAAATTGTGTATTCCTCAAAAGGCCTAAAGTTTATAGTTAAGTAAATAACCCTTTAATATGATCGGAAAAAATAATCAAAAATAATAAAAAATTAGAAATTATTTTTTTAGAACATTATAATGATCTGAAAGTAACACAAAATATGTGTGTCCATAGAGACAACTTTTTATTGTCAACTTGAAGTTTTCAGAATCATTACCTCGTTTGCGGATCGTGTATAAACATCATCATTTTCAGATTACGCTCATAAAGAACCAGAAAGTCGGAAATAAAAAGTTACAATTCGGAACATCCTGTATATAGTAGAAAATTATGAAATAGAATACATGTAATAATTACTTGCCTATCCAAATTTGTACTTTGCATAATGAAGCGATCGTCGATAAGTAACTTTTAGAATGATAGATTATATTAATTTCAATATTTTAAGTAAGAATTTACGTAAATCAAAGCCAACGTGGACAGCACGCTCGATAGCATTGGCAAGGCAGCGGATGTACGGAATCGCGTAACATCCGCGAGTAGTAGCTTCGCCGCGCATTTATTCAGTTCAATATACAATGCTAATAATGATGAGTGATCTTTTTCACTTTCGTTAAAGTTTTTATGCAATTTTCCATAAAAAGACAAACTCAACAAAAGATACACTAGGCTTCATTGTATAGACTAGAAAAGACGACGGTAGTCGTACGGAAACTACTAATCGTGTGTTCAGTTCGCATGTTCAGGAAGCTGCATCCAACCCCTCGCCAATGCTCGTACCAGATCTGAGACTTGGTAGCTGATCAACCCTGCGTCGTCGAGTTCATTAATTATTTGTACGGGGTAAGTCCCATTTCTGCTCGCTATGAGTACGCGCTGGTGTTTGCTGCGGGTTACCTGCATTGCGTAACTTAAGAAGTTTTATATGTATAGTTTTATTTATCAATAGACGAATTAGTACCCAACCATGGCTTTTATTTACAATTGCCTCCATGGGGTTAAAATTAGGGTCACGACTACCAAACAACTTATAACAGCCCCATCACTCCAGTCAGGGTTGTTACAATGGTGGCAGCTGAATTTTTTAAATTTAATTTAATCTTTTTATATCTTATACATATTTTTATGTAATTTGGTGTAGCTAAAAAAATATTTCCTGTAGTTCGTTGAATGTACGTTATACAATGCAGTAAAGAGCCAGTCAGATTTGTACGTATACATAATATTGACTCAGTGCCAGAGCCTGAATTCCAGTTGAGACGTTTAGAACGACTAAAATCCAAAGATCACAAAACAAATTTGGTGACTCAACAGTTACAAGAGCCTTCAACAGTGGAAGAAGCGATGAGTAGACCAGATAGTCATAGATGGAAAGAAGTTATGGAAGAAGAATACAACGCTCTTATGAAAAATGGAACATGGATCTATGTCGACAAACCTGAACATCAGAAAATAGTGCAGTGCAAGTGGGTTTTCGTTATCAAAAACGAAAGCAATGGTTCAGTGCGGTATAAAGCAAGGTTAGTTGCAAGAGGTTTTACACAACAGTATGGCATAGACTATACAGAAACATTTGCGCCTGTTGTTAGAACTTCAACCATTAGACTTTGACTTGCAATAAATCTTAATCTTGAAATTAATCAGCTTGACGTAACTACTGCCTTTCTGAACAGCAATCATGAGGAAAGCATTTATATCAACCAACCAGAATGTTTTGTAGTTAATGAAACTAAAGTTTGTTTGCTTAAAAAAGAACTGGGGCCTTCTGCCTTGCCGGGGCATTGCATTGAAATGACGAATTAAATCTATCTCCTGCTACAGGGCTCAGTAGTTCAGCGGTAGAGCAATGCCCCGGCAAGGCAGAAGGCCCCGGTTCGAATCCGGGCTGAGACCGTATCCTCTTAATTAATTTTAAAAATTACTTCTCTCTTGGATTCTATTTACGTCATATTCCTTATATAGTATATTTAAACCGATTAAACCAGTTTCCTACTTTCCACTAGCAAGATTTGCCATAAAACTTGACATACCATGATCCAATTTCCACCAGTGCCCAATAGATGTCATGATAATTGTAGTTAGACAGCAACCCGTACTGTTACTATCGTTTGAAATGACGAATTAAATCTATCTCCTGCTACAGGGCTCAGTAGTTCAGCGGTAGAGCAATGCCCCGGCAAGGCAGAAGGCCCCGGTTCGAATCCGGGCTGAGACCGTATCCTTTTAATTAATTTTAAAAATTACTTCTCTCTTGGGTTCTATTTACGTCATATTCCTTATATAGTATATTTAAACCGATTAAACCAGTTTCCTACTTTCCACTAGCAAGATTTGCGATAAAACTTGACATACCATTGAACCAATTTCCACCAGTGTCCAATAGATGTCATGATAATAGTAGTTAGACAGCAACCCGTACTGTTCCTATCGTTTGAAATGACGAATTAAATCTATATCCTGCGACCGGGCTCAGTAGTTCAGCGGTAGAGCAATTCCCCGGCAAGGAAGAAGGCCCCGGTTCGAATCCGGGCTGAGACCGTATCCTTTTAATTAATTTTAATAATTACTTCTCTCTTGGATTCTATTTACGTCATATTCCCTATATACCATATTTAAACCGATTAAACCAGTTTCCTACTTTCCACTAGCAAGATTTGCGATAAACTTGACATACCATTGAACCAATTTCCACCAGTGTCCAATAGATGTCATGATAATAGTAGTTAGACAGCAACCCGTACTGTTACTATCGTTTGAAATGACGAATTAAATCTATCTCCTGCTACAGGGCTCAGTAGTTCAGCGGTAGAGCAATGCCCCGGCAAGGCAGAAGACCCCGGTTCGAATCCGGGCTGAGACCGTATCCTTTTAATTAATTTTAAAAATTACTTCTGTCTTGGATTCTATTTACGTCATATTCCTTAGAGCTGTTTTACACGACCGAGAATTATAACGAAAATAATAGCCAAAATTATCGGTATAATTTTGGTGAGAAATATTGGCAAATTAATTTCGAACGATAGTTAAAAGTTGTTTGACACAGGGCAATTGATTTCGCTATTAATGTAGTCATGCTATAGTAAATATTTAGATATACCTACGCCGTTGTAAACAAAGCTTGGATAAAATAAACATTACCTATACAATCGTTGGTTGTATTTCTAATAAGGAAAGGGAAGAAAAGCATGATAGAAGATAATAAGGTAATGTATTTGCATTTTTCATAGGTGTTTACATAATCATAATCGCATCCAATGCCGTTTTTCTGAGGTGGCGATTTTTATTGTTTACGGACTTCGAATTGTATAGATTAGGCCACTTTCTGTATTCTTCAACTAAAACCACCACTTCGGCACGGGTCCACGCCGTCATAATGCAGCTGTAATAAATCCTCACAGAACAACGATTCTTTCTCGGCAATATGCACAATACGAGCATGCCACCCCGCCCGCCCCCGCGGCCCATCTTACGCCGCCCCCGCCGCCACCGCCGCCCGGCTTACGCCGCCACCGTCCTGCTTACGCCTCCACCGCCGCCCGCGCCGCCTGGCTTTCGCCGCCACCGCCGTCCGGCTTACGCCGCCACCGTCCTGCTTAAGCCGCCACCGCCGCCCGGCTTACGCCGCCCCCGCCGCCAGGCTTACGCCGTCCCCGCCGCCCGGCTTACGCCGCCCCGCCGCCCTGCTATCACTGTTTTGAGCGTTTTGAGGTTAACTGCGCGGGCAGATCAATATAATCGTAAATTGTACGAAATGCGCAAATTATCGCGCACAATCTCGCGGTGAATAGAGCAAGTGTGGTATTTTTCTCACAAAAATTATCGCTATTATTTTCGTTATAAAATAGTGGTTTTACACGTCCGATTTTCATCGACAAAACTTTTGGTTATTATTTTCGCTATTATTTTCGTTATAATTCTCGGTAGTGTAAAACAGCTCTTATATAGTATATTTAAACCGATTAAACCAGTTTCCTACTTTCCACTAGCAAGATTTGCGATAAAACTTGACATACCATCAACCAATTTCCACCAGTGCCCAATAGATGTCATGATATATATATATATATATATATATATATATATATATATATATATAAAAGGAGAAAGGTAATTTGTCGGGTTATATATATATATATATATATAACGTTATATATGAGGTGACAACGTACACTCTGTCATACGCGTTGGAGCCGACACCGTACCAACCATATGTATATATATATTTGTTTAACTTTACTTTAGCCTTGTAGATGATATATTTTAAATAGAGTTGTTTGTGTTTTTAATATATATACATATGGTTGCTACGGTGTGGGCTCCAACGCGTATGACAGACTGTACGTTGTCACCTCATATATAACGTTGATGGCTCCAAAATCGGAGGTGACAACGTATCGCCTTGTTTTCAACGGAAATGTGGTCTAGGTGGCTCAGGGAGCTCAAATCCAAAATTTGCGTCGGAGCCGATAACGTCCATTGTATATGTACGGACAAGTCATGTTAGTTCAAGCGTAGATCACGAGCGCTAGTGTCGCCCATGCTAGATACGGCCGCTACGAAGTCACCTCCGCATATATGACTGCGTGTTTTGTATCGTACAACGTACGCTGTGACATCCGAAAAACGCTGGCAACGTTGCGGAGGTGGTAGCGCAAGAAACATATTATATATGAGTATTTTCGTATTTATTTCTGGTCTCGGATGCACTTGAGTTGTGCATGGTATGCGAGATACAAAGGGTTTTGGTTCAAATCCAGGCCGTGGCTGAATTTTTTTTTTATTTTTACGCACACTGCAAATATTATTTGAAATAAAACTAAATAAATTATTTGCGGTGCCATTACATCAATAAATTCTATAAATTCCACATACCTTTTCTTGTGTTCACCACAAATCCTATTGAATCAAGTACTTAAGTAGAAATATTAAAACGGTGATGCGGGCATTTTTAGTTAATACGACTACATGGTTCACACAGTTTTTTTTTTTAATTTCAGACATGAAAAGACAGACCGACATGAAAATGTTTCCTCTTTGCAGTTGTATTATACAAAAATGTGTAGCAGTAGTCAAAGTTTCTCCGGGTGCCTGCGTTTTTAGCTTATTTATTGTATTTTATAATCTCCAATAAATACCCTATTGTCACAATAAACTTTAGTGGTATGTAGATATCAATGTAGATATCAATTAAGGTAACAAGCTACAGTCGGGGAAAGATGTATGTTCGACTCCCATTTTTCTTGGGGCGAAATACTTCAAAACTTACACAAAGAATTGTGAATATATACAGGGGGTCTCAACAGTGCGATCTTGGAAGATTGTGCCTCTGTTAATGAAGATATTTTAGAACTGATTTCACTGCAATATACACAAAGTCGAGGCGCACATTTCGAAACTATTAGCTTGTATACAGGCTGCTCCATAACACAGTACCAAACTAAACTTATGTTTTGTTAAATGGAACAACCTATATTTCGGCACAATTTTTAATTCCTCGCAAAATTTTACGACAATGAAAAGTAACAATACATACCGTAAACTTTATACTTTTTGATTTATTGGCATTTTTAAGGAAAAACAGAAGTCTAAGAAAAATTGTATATATCAATACCGGTTTTTACTTTTATTGTGCTGGCTTAGATTATGATTAATTAAGAAGCGTTCTATTAGCGTGATTACCTGCCATATCCAAATTGTGTGCAGGTTGGTCATAATCTGCAACAACATATAGCAAACAGTTTTTCCTAAGAAAGGTAATTTTTTTAAATGGAACATCCTGTATCGAATTATTTTTTGAATTTTATGCATCGTTCTGCACAAAAAAAGTACTACCACACACCAGTGCTAAAATAAACAATTGCATTGTTATCGTATACACAGACAGACGGACAGACCGATCGATAATGTTGCGTCAAACATCAGAGTTGGGCACCACTCAACTAACCCGAGATGAGTAACACTCATGATTAATGAAATCACTCGTCACTCAGTCATTACTCGTCAATCATAAATGTAAGAATCACTTATCACTCATTAATCGTAGAAACAAGTGTTTCAATTTTGACAGCCGGTAGCGACTGCTTAATATTGTTTTAAAAATATTAAAAAGAAAATACAATTTAATAAATTTTATTAGCAAAGTAAACCCACATTACGGTAAATGTAATGTGTGTATACTTTGTTTTAATTTATCCAGCTTTATCTTATAATAATTATGCATTTTTATAGAGAATAAATTCTTACCTTAATAAACGTTTTACATTTTTCTTTTGACTAAAATAAATTGAACTCATGTGCTAAATGAAACTAAATGCATTAATAATAACTGTTTTGAACTATATCCGATTCTATAGTGATCGACTTATTAAGGGTACAATCTGGTGTACCGTTTTCAAAAATGAATTATCATTTTATTGCATATATTGATTGCACAACATTTAAAGAATAGATTGACTGTAAAACTGTCCGAAAATAATTCGAAATATTATAGTATAATAATTCGAACGATTCCACAGCTAAAAGTCGAGCGGCTCGTCGAAGCCGATTATATCACGCTTATCGGAAACTTTTTTAACCATCTCGCATACGTACATCTTTCAATATTTTTCACAAATTATTTTCTATAGTGCACTCTTTTCTCCTCTTTAAAATGACGTACCATTGGTTAATAGTTAATTTTTCGAATTTCTTTGTTACATAATTTTACAGTGTATTCTTTAAATGGTGTGCATTCTAAATGCGCGATAAAAGTTCATTAATTTTTGAAAATGTTACCACCAATGTACCATTAAATGTGATTTGGAATGTACGTTGAACGTGTACGACGTGTACGTATCTAACGTGCCATAAAATTCTTGATATAATTAAAAAGAAAACTGAAGAAAGCATTTTATACTGTGATTAGGTGGATTATTCAACTGCAAAATCATATATGCGTCTTTCTTTACACTTCAAAATTTGTAAATCAAAGAAGTGTTTTGTTTATATTTATATAATTGTTTATTTATTTTATTTATAATTTTCTTTTTGATTTAAAGACTTAGATTTTGTGGGATTGTATGATAAATTGTATCCGCGCCTCCGTTTTACTTTCATCAGTGTGTAAGTATATCGAGTTTCTATGATGTTTTAAAACAGTGTAATTTCTATTGAACAGTCATCACTTTTTGCGCGTTATCGCTAGTAATCAGTGTTGAATATTCAATCGTGTACGGCAGTTATGAGTGGTGAGTAAAAAATCATCACTCAATCCGATGAGTGACCAATCGTAACCCATCACAACGAGTGATGATTAATTTAACTAATTAATATAATTTAATCATCACTTGTTACTCAATCACTCGATTGCCAAATGCCCATCTCTGGTCAAACTCAATAGAACCATACCACAGTAAATGGTTGGGGGGTATAAAAATGTGTATGTATTTGGTAAATAAAACTTGGCGTGCGCGCGATTTTTTCAGTAACAGTTTCTATTTATTCCAATCAATTTATTCCATGGTTTTACCGTCAATGCACGTATTTAGACCAAGCACAACAACGGACTTTGTACAATTTGAAACGGCAATGGAAAGCTTATAAAGAATTGGTTAACAATAAAGCGCTGACCACGCATCAAGGTTGACGGCTCGGCGGTGGCAGCTCTTTTTCTATTTTTTGTCAAAAAGCTTTAACTGGGATAAGAAATAAGTATAAAATGATTAGTTTCGTATCGATATGACTCAAAAACTACTTAATAAATTTAAATTGGACTTTCACACAGCAATTCATTGTATTTGTAGTGTGTCCTCAGCGTTGTACATTGGCCTACGTTGCGAAGGCCGACATAAATAATAAATAAAAAAATCATCAAGAAATAAAATAATAAAACTAGTTGGGTAGTTGGACTAACATCGCGACAAAACATATAAATAGGGTAATTAGTTGTTGCACGGTAACCATATTACACTTAGAACTTAGTTATCCGAGTTAAAAACATTTTAGTACCCTTAGAAAAGTTCTAATAAAACCAATTATGTTTTGTTAGAAACTCTAACCATGTCCCATGAATATTGCCGTGTAATGCTTAATCATCCTCTGTAATATATATTATTCATATTAGTGCTAAATACTTAATAAATAATTAGTTACTAAAAGTGAATATTTATTTTGTGAGAAGCGAGTTTACGGCCTATCATATACATGCTATATAATAATGGCCTATTGTGACCTCCGTAGGTTTGGCAACGCCGCTGGAGTTATCAGCGACACGTCAGTATCCGTTCATATATAAATTGCGGAGGTCACCTCGTACCCTTTACGTACCTTATATATGACCTACTAAAAAATCAAAAATCGTTTCCCCTCTTTTGATGCTCTCGTAGCGAAAGTTCCCCTCATTAAAAATATGCAATCAGATCAAAAATATATTATCTGGAACACCCGGAGCCTAGGTAGCCTGCTCTATATGCTGGAGGTGACAACTTAACACGTATACATATATATATATATATATATATATATATATATATATATATATATATATATATGGAAAAGGTTTATCGACGGTAAGATATTCAAGGAAAATGGTTATTTATCGGGCAATTCCGTCATTCGAAGAAGCAACCGTAGACACGTGTTTCGGACTATTAGTCCTCATCAGTACGGTATAGCCAAGGAGTAAGATGGACACTCAATGGAAAAAAACACTCAAATGGAGACCATAAGGGGGGTGCCCAATGTCACCAATTTGGTGCTTCAGTCACAACATCTTCAGGATTCGAAGACAAGATGTGACGTCGCGCCGGAGGTGACGGACACCCCAGGCCCACCATAGCCCATGGAGGTATAGATGGAAAAGGTTTATCGACGGTAAGATATTCAAGGAAAATGGTTATTTATCGGGCAATTCCGTCATTCGAAGAAGCAACCGTAGACACGTGTTTCGGACTATTAGTCCTCATCAGTACGGTATAGCCAAGGAGTAAGATGGACACTCAATGGAAAAAAACACTCAAATGGAGACCATAAGGGGGGTGCCCAATGTCACCAATTTGGTGCTTCAGTCACAACATCTTCAGGATTCGAAGACAAGATGTGACGTCGCGCCGGAGGTGACGGACACCCCAGAGTGTTTTTTTTAGTGTTTTTTTCCATTGAGTGTCCATCTTACTCCTTGGCTATACCGTACTGATGAGGACTAATAGTCCGAAACACGTGTCTACGGTTGCTTCTTCGAATGACGGAATTGCCCGATAAATAACCATTTTCCTTGAATATCTTACCGTCGATAAACCTTTTCCATCTATACCTCCATGGGCTATGGTGGGCCTGGGGTGTCCGTCACCTCCGGCGCGACGTCACATCTTGTCTTCGAATCCTGAAGATGTTGTGACTGAAGCACCAAATTGGTGACATTGGGCACCCCCCTTATGGTCTCCATTTGAGTGTTTTTTTCCATTGAGTGTCCATCTTACTCCTTGGCTATACCGTACTGATGAGGACTAATAGTCCGAAACACGTGTCTACGGTTGCTTCTTCGAATGACGGAATTGCCCGATAAATAACCATTTTCCTTGAATATCTTACCGTCGATAAACCTTTTCCATCTATACCTCCATGGGCTATGGTGGGCCTGGGGTGTCCGTCACCTCCGGCGCGACGTCACATCTTGTCTTCGAATCCTGAAGATGTTGTGACTGAAGCACCAAATTGGTGACATTGGGCACCCCCCTTATGGTCTCCATTTGAGTGTTTTTTTCCATTGAGTGTCCATCTTACTCCTTGGCTATACCGTACTGATGAGGACTAATAGTCCGAAACACGTGTCTACGGTTGCTTCTTCGAATGACGGAATTGCCCGATAAATAACCATTTTCCTTATATATATATATATATATTATATATATATATATATATACATATGGTTGCTACGGTGTGGGCTCCAACGCGTATGACAGAGTGCACGTTGTCACCTCATATATAACGTTGATGGCTCCAAAATCGGAGGTGACAACGTATCGCCTTGTTTTCAACCGAAATGTGGTCTAGGTGGCTCAGGGAGCTCAAATCCAAAAATTGCGTCGGAGCCGATAACGTCCATTATTTATGTACTGACAAGTCATGTTAGTTCAAGCGTAGATCACGAGCGCTAGTGTCGCCCATACCAGATACGGCCGCTACGAAGTCACCTCCGCATATATGACTGCGTGTTTTGTATCGTACAACGTACGCTGTGACATCCGAAAAACGCTGGCAACGTTGCGGAGGTGATAGCGCAAGAAACATATATTATATGAGTATTTTCGTATTTATTTCTGCTCTCGGACGCAGTTGGGTTGTGCATGGTACGCGAGATACAAAGGTTTTTGGTTCAAATCCAGGCCGTGGCAGATTTTTTTTATTCAAAATTACATCCCGCATGTTTTATCGTTTGTTATTTATTTTGAATGCTTTATGTCAACTATTCTAGTGTATGCACATTGCTAATATTATTTGAAATAAAGCTAAATAAATTATTTGCGGTGCTATTACATCAATAAATTCAATACATTCCACATACCTTTTCTTGTGTTCACCACAAATCCTATTGAATCAAGTAGTCAAGTAGACATATTAAAATATGTTGGGGGAATTTTTAGGTAATACGACTAAATATTACATACATTATTTTGAAAATTTGAGACATGAAAAGACCGACATAGACATGATAATGATTATTGTACAAAAATGTGTAGCAGTAGCCAAAGTTTCTCCGGGTGCCTGGGTTTTTAGCTTATTTATTGTTTTTTATAATCTCCAATAAATACCCTATTGTCACAGTAAACTGTAGTGGTAGGCATGAATAGTACAGCACCTAGTTTAGTTTATTGATCATCATTGTAGATATCAATTAAGGTAACAAGCTACAGTCGCGGAAAGATGTATGTTCGACGCCCATTTTTCTTGGGGCAAAATACTTGAAAACCTACACAACGAATTGTGAATATATACATTGTGTCTCAACAG
The DNA here is from genome assembly GCA_964023965.1 of Melinopterus prodromus. Taxonomy (NCBI): domain Eukaryota; kingdom Metazoa; phylum Arthropoda; class Insecta; order Coleoptera; family Scarabaeidae; genus Melinopterus; species Melinopterus prodromus. The sequence goes on along the minus strand of OZ030393.1, from coordinate 32,569,184 downwards.
TACGATTTCGGAAGAGTATGCCTCTGTTAATGAAGATATTTTAAAACTGATTTCACTCATATATAGACAAAGCCGAGGCGCACATTGTAAAACTATTAGCGTGTGTGCAGGCTGTTCCATAAGATAGTACCAACCTAAACTTATGTTTTGTTAAATGGAACAACCTATATTTCGGCACAATTTTTATTTCCTCGCAAAATTTTACGACAATGAAAAATAACATAACATACTGTAAACTTTATACGTTTTGATTTATTGGCATTTTTAAAGAAAAACAGCAGTCTAAGAAAGATTGTATATATCAATATCAATACCGGTTTTTAGTTTTATTGCTCTGGCTTTGATTATGATTACGTAAGAAGCGTTCAATAACCGTGGTTACCTGCCATATCCAAATTGTGCACCGGTTGGTCATAATCTGCAACAAAATATTGCAAACTGGTTGTCCTAAGAAAGATATTTTTTTTTTAATGGAACACCCTGTATTGAATTAATTTTTTGAATTCTATGCGTCGTTCTGCACAAAAAGTAGTAGCACACACCAGTGCTAAAGTAAACAATTGTATTGTTATCGTATACACAGACGGACAGACCGATCGATAATTTTTCGTCAAACTCAAAGTTGGGTATCACTCACCTAACCCGAGATGAGTAACACTCATGATTAATGAAATCACTCGTCACTCATTACTCGTCAATCATAAATCTATGAATCACTTATCTCTCATTAGTCGTAGAAGCAAGTGTTTCTATTTTGACTGCCGGTAGCGACTGCATGATATTGTTTTAAAAATATGAAAAAGAAAATACAATTTAATAGATTTTATTTGTAAAGTAAACCCACATTACTGTAAATATAATGTGTGTTTTCTTTGTTTTAATTTATCCAACTTTATCTTATAATAAATATGCATTTTTATAGAGAATAAATACTTACCTTAATAAGCGATTTATATTTTTATTTTGACTAAAGTGAATTGAACTCATGTCCTAAATGAATCTAAATGCATTAATAATAACTGCTTTGAATTATATCCGATTCTTTGGTGATCCACTTATTAGGAGTACATTCTGGTGTACCATTTTCAAAAATGACTTATTATTTTATTGCTTATTTTGGTTCCACAACATTTAAAAAATACATTGACTGTAAAACTGAAAGGAAATAATTCGAAAAATTAACGATTCCACAGCCAAAAGTCGAGCGGCTCGTCGGTGCCGATTATATCACGATTATCGGACACTTTTTTAACCATGTCCAATGCGCACATCTTTCAATATTATTCACAAATTATTTTCTATAGTCCACCTACATTTCTCTTCTTTAAAATGACGTACCATTGGTTGACAGTTAGTTTTTCGAATTTCTTTGTGACGTTATTTTACAGTGTATACTTTAACGTTGTGCAATCTAAATATGCTATAAGAAATCATTAATTTTTGAAAATGTTATACCAATGTACCACTAAATGTGATTTGGAATGTACATTGAACGTGTACGTATCTAACGTGTCATAAAATTTTTGATATAATTAAAAAGAAAGCTGAAGAAAGCATTCTATACTGTAATTAGGGGGAATATTCAACTGCGAAATCAGTTATGCCCGTCTTTCTTTACACTTCAAAATTTGGAAATCAAAGGAGTGATTTGTCTATATTTATATAATTGTCTTTTTTTCTCTTTCACGGTATTATGTCTGGGGAAAACAACAGTGCAATTATCTCTAATTAACTTGAAAAAATAGATGCGGCTGTAATTGTTCTTAGTAATTTTCATTCAGAACAAATCAAGCCAGATCTAAAAATCAAAATAACATAAATGACGGACAGATTTTTATAACACATATCTATAAAAAGGGGTAAGTTTTGATTGAAAGATTTATATGTTGTGGGGGTTGTATAAAATATTGTACCCGCGCCTCTATTTTACTTTCATCAGCGTGAAAGTATATCGAGTTTCTATTATTTTTTAAAACAGTGGAATTTCTATAGAACAGTCATCACTCATTGCGCGTTAATCGCGCAGTGATGAATATTCAATCATGTACGGTAGTTATGAGTGCTGAGTAAAGAAATCATCACTCAATTTCTGATGAGTGACCAATCGTAACTCATCACAACGTGTGATGATTAATTTAACTAATTAAACTAATTTTATCATCACTTGTTACTCAATCACACGGTTACCAAATGGCCAACTCTGGTCAAACTCAATAGACCATACCACAGTAAATAGGGGGGGGGGGCGCGATTAAAAATGTGTACGTATTTGGTAAATAAAACTTGGCGTGCCCGAGAATTTTTTCAGTAACAGTTATTTATTTATTCCAATCAATTTATACCATGGTTTTAGCGACAGTGCACGTATTTAGACGAAGCACAACATTAAAACCAAATCCTTGCGTTGTAGTAAAAGTCTAAAATCGTATTCTAGGTTTTTTAGTATTATCCATATAATTTTGAGTTGGGTTGGATCCATAGGCTAATGTGATGCTGATTTAAACATGTCTAATTATTTTACACCAAAAATTCTAGGCATTCTTCGTTCTATATTTATTTCAATTACATAAATGTTTGGAATGTATTTTTTTGAAGAAAATTGTAAATGTTAGGCCTCTTGCGTTGTCCTATTTTTGTTAATTGTGTAACTATTTTTACGATATATTAAGTCCTTAAAGACAACATTATATCAAATGTTTGATAACACATTTGATTAAAAAAAAACTTCCATTTTATAATTCATCGTTAACTTTTTGAATTTTGATTACAAAAAAGTTGTCTACACCTTATTTGTATGTTTAATTAGCTTTCGTCAATCTATTAAATAATTTTTAACTGTTTTCGGTACCACAACGTCTTCATTACTGAATATGTAAATACATTTTTATCTAGAAATGAATATATTGTTGACTCTAATGAAGTAACTTATTTATTTTAATTATACAAAATATCGCCCCAGTGTAAGATTGTCTATTAAGGCAATACCTAAATGCAAAATTTTTGGTGGAGGTATGACGAAAGACTAATACATATTTTAAGTTCCAAAGAGATGATGAACACATGTTCTAATTCGCTGGCTTTGAAGAATACCACAAAATATGCCGAGCTGAGAAGTGCGGACTCAAAAATACCAAATCTTTTTGTCAGATTCCATTACGGATTAAAAACACGAAAATATCAAAAATTCTACCAAAAAAGTTAAACGAATTCTGCACATTATCCCTGCAATTTTAATTTGGTTTTAATCTATGACAAGATAACAATAACAACAATAAATATAAGCCATTAAATTGTTTGTTGATAGGTATAATATTACAACAGTAGATTTTCTTCAACTTCATATGTCAACAATAAGACTGCAATAAGACTGGCAGAAAAAATAAGCAAGCAAGACTGAGACATTTATTTACTTCTGACTGCTACCTATTTCATAAACACTATCAAAGCAATACAGTGAAATGAAAACGGAGTGGACTGTGTCTTTGTGACATTAGAAAAAACATTGCGCAAATTGCAAAAAGAACAACGATATTATTATTTTACAAATTATTAACGTGAATTATTATTAAAACCTAAATTGCTAAATAGTACAAATTATAACGTTATAACGTTGTTCGGTTTTAATACGGAAACTGTTTACACTTAACTCTCAATAACTAACTCACTTTTACGTTAAATAACTTTTATATTGTTGCGTCCACTACAAAATACTTTAAAAACCTTAACATGACTTCACTGCTTCTGAAAGCCATTAACGCAGAGGCGCAACAGTACCATCTTGACATTGTACATATAGCGCCGTCCAAAGTCCGTCAAATGACTAAATATCGAAGTTTGTACGGGGTGGGCTTGCATTGTCAGCTTTGTACAAAAAAAGTTGTACAATGTTGACATTGTACGAGTTCGGGCTTTGCTCGTAACATATATATATAACATATATATATATATATATATATATATATATATATATATATATATATATATATATATATATATATATATATATACAGGGTCTCCCACGACGAGCTGCCATTAGAAGTATATGGAGAACCAAATGAAATGACAGATTAAAAATTTGTGGGCTTATATTGTTGGACACGATCGTCTCAACTAAAATATTTTGAGTTTTCGGTTACTTCCGGTTACACCGGAAATGATGTCATCCTTTATATTTCAAATGGAACAGCCTGTATTTTATCGCATTTTTGAAATCTTCATTAAATTTTAATTCACTTTTATGTTACATTCCCTATACCTAACATGTGTCATTTTTGAGATATTAATTGTTTTCATTAAAAAATGACAGCTGCACGGTTACTTTCAATTACTTATAAACTATCCCCTTTGACAGTTGGAAAAAGGTTGTCCGGCGAAATTGTTGTGAAGGTAACGTATTATCGACACATCGGTAGACCTCTTCTAAAAGTTATACAGGGTGTTCAAATTATAAGATCAAAGTTGAATTCGAGAATAGTACTAAAAGTCGATTTTTTCAAATGGCAACCCTAACATATTAATACATTTCTCAATTCTATGGAAAATTTTATATCAACTTTGTGTACAATGTCCTATACCTAAAATGTACTAGTACCTACTGAAATCGATTTGTAAACATCACAGTAGAAATTGCAAACATTGCCAAATCTAGATTGCTTTTGAAAACAATTGAACAATTTGGAAAAACACAACATTATTAAACAAGTTTCTAGTTAATTTTTCATTATAATTAATTTAGTAATTATAAAATTATAAGCCTACAATAAAGCACACTATTAAAAATAAAACCAAGTCGTAAGGTAATTTTAAAAAAATTGCTGTATTCAATTTCAGTAACGCTTCAATAACGTTGCCGTTTTCCGCTAAAGATGCTATAATTGTTTTTAACGCATTATTGCTGGTGGCGTCCCTGATTGAGTTCGTACATAACCCATTGAAAGCAGCTCGAACTCTGTCTTTCATGTTCTCCTTATCAATTATTGGGTTCTCATAAACTACGTCTTTAATAGCTCCCGAAATTAATAAATCCATTGGCGTCAAGTCGGGGGAACGCGGTGGATATTTGTATGACCGATTAAGCGGATTCCACCGATCACCGATTATAGCTCGTTAAGCAAGCGTCTTACTGCAACTGTTATCTGCGCTGGAGCACCGTCCATTTGAAACCACCCAATAATGGAGGACCCAATAACTGATAAGGAGAACATGAAAGATAGACTTCCAGCTGCTGTCAATGAGTTATGTGCTAACTCTATCAGGGACGCCACCAACAATAATATGGTAAAAGGAATAGTAGCATGTTTAGCGAAAAACGGCAACATTTTTGAACAGTTACTGAAATAGAATTAAGCGTTTTTTTTTTAAATTTTCTTAACGTTTTCTTTTATTTTTAATATTGTGTTTTATTGTAGGCTTATAATTTTATGAATACTAAACCAATCATAATGAAAAATGACCTAAAAAACTTGTTTTACAAAAAAGTTTTGTTTATTCCAAATTGTTCAGTTGTTTTCAACGCAATCTAGATTTGGCAATATGTGCAATTTCCACTGTGATGTTTGAAAATCGATTTAAGTAGGTACATTTACATTTTAGGTATAGGACATTGTACACAAAGTTGATCTAAAATTTTCCATAGAATTGAGAAATGTATTCATATGTTAGGGTTGCCATTTGAAAAGATCGACTTTTAATACTATTCTCGAATTCAACTTTGATCTTATAATTTGAACACCCTGTATAACTTTTAGAAGAGTTCTACCGATGTGTCGATAATACGTTACCTTCACAACAATTTCGCCGGACAACTTTTTTCCAACTGTCAAAGGGGATAGTTTATAAGTAATTGAAAGTAACCGTGCAGCTGTCATTTTTTAATGAAAACAATTAATATCTCTAAAATGACACATGTTAGGTATAGGGAATGTAACATAAAAGTGAATTAAAATTTAATCAAAATTTCAAAAATGCGATAAAATACAGGGTGTTCCATTTGAAATATAAAAGATGACATCATTTCCGGTGTAACCGGAAGTAACCGAAAACTCAAAATATTTTAGTTGAGACGATCGTGTCCAACAATATAAGTCCACAAATTTTTAATCTGTCATGTCATTTGGTTCTCCATATACTTCTAATGGCAGCTCGTCGTGGGAGACCCTGTATATATAGGAAACTGGTTTAATCGGTTTAAATATGCTATATAGGGAATATGACGTAAATAGAATCCAAGAGAGAAGTAATTTTTAAAATTAATTAAAAGGATACGGTCTCAGCCCGGATTCGAACCGGGGCCTTCTTCCTTGCCGGGGAATTGCTCTACCGCTGAACTACTGAGCCCGGTCGCAGGATATAGATTTAATTCGTCATTTCAAACGATAGTAACAGTACGGGTTGCTGTCTAACTACTATTATCATGACATCTATTGGACACTGGTGGAAATTGGTTCAATGGTATGTCAAGTTTATCGCAAATCTTGCTAGTGGAAAGTAGGAAACTGGTTTAATCGGTTTAAATATGCTATATAGGGAATATGACGTAAATAGAATCCAAGAGAGAAGTAATTTTTAAAATTAATTAAAAGGATACGGTCTCAGCCCGGATTCGAACCGGGGCCTTCTTCCTTGCCGGGGAATTGCTCTACCGCTGAACTACTAAGCCCGGTCGCAGGATATAGATTTAATTCGTCATTTCAAACGATAGTAACAGTACGGGTTGCTGTCTAACTACTATTATCATGACATCTATTGGACACTGGTGGAAATTGGTTCAATGGTATGTCAAGTTTATCGCAAATCTTGCTAGTGGAAAGTAGGAAACTGGTTTAATCGGTTTAAATATGCTATATAGGGAATATGACGTAAATAGAATCCAAGAGAGAAGTAATTTTTAAAATTAATTAAAACCTACTTTCCACTAGCAAGATTTGCGATAAACTTGACATACCATTGAACCAATTTCCACCAGTGTCCAATAGATGTCATGATAATAGTAGTTAGACAGCAACCCGTACTGTTACTATCGTTTGAAATGACGAATTAAATCTATATCCTGCGACCGGGCTCAGTAGTTCAGCGGTAGAGCAATTCCCCGGCAAGGAAGAAGGCCCCGGTTCGAATCCGGGCTGAGACCGTATCCTTTTAATTAATTTTAAAAATTACTTCTCTCTTGTATTCTATTTACGTCATATTCCCTATATATATATATATATATATATATATATGTGATATTGTGGGAAATGTGGTCAGTTGGGCGATGTAAAAGAAACTCCTTTAGTCTCCGTTCAAATTTTCGTCTTTATTAAAGACTTCCTCAGGAACAAGCTAATTAGAATAAAACACAGACTTCAGTCAATGTACAGGTCTACACAATTATAAATAGTGAACAAAACATCGTTTCTACTTACACATAGAGTAGGACAAAAGCTTGCTAGCAGAAATCGACATTGTCATCGGAAACACACATCAACGCACACGTCCGAATAACACATTTATAAACATTCAGGACGATGCAGCACATAATAAACAAAATTAAAATCACGAGGACACATGCATTCTGCACGAATGACAACTGGTTGTGCGAAAACCAGTCAAAGCAAAAACAAAAACACATCAACTATGAGCGATAGGGTTACCAACATTAATACCAACCGCGTCGTGTGAATTCTTGAAGTTATGGTTAATTAAAAAAGAGTATATGGTGTTTAATTTACTTGTGTCGGATTTAAAATTGAGGCAAATGTTTCTGTTAGATTGGATGTAAAACATTTCCAGAAAAAGTCTAGATTTGTAATTATTTTCCGTAGCTATAATTTCGATATCGCTCCACTTCATTACATGGTTGCAGTCAGTGGCATGTAGTGCGCTGCACAATTTTTCCTCCGTAATTTTGTGTCACTTTTGTGTAAAGAAATACGTGACTTAAGCCACTGACTGGTCTGACCATAGTATTTCAGGGAGCAACCACCGCACGGAATACAATAAATAACATTTGACTTTAGTAATTGAGGGGTTTGGTCTTTGACGTTTGAAAAAAGATTACCAATAGACTTCTTATTGCCGATCACAACACGAAAATCCTCGTTTCTGAACAAACCAACCAGTTTAGAGGAAAGACCGTCAATCTGAATGAGACGTTTGTACTTCATATTGGGAATAGTGCAACCATCATCAGTCGCATGTTCGCGAAAAGGACTGTTATAAATTAGTTTTTGAACCAATGATCTCGGGTATCCATTGTTCACGAACGTCTCGCTCAAGTCCCGCAAGTTACCGTCAATAAATGAGAGATCACTGATGTACACAACTCTGTTCCTCATCGCTAAAACAGTGTTAATCTTTTGACTTATAGTGTGACTCGAAAAAAAGTTAACATATCTACCGGACGCAGTGGGCTTCTTATACCAGTCCAAAATAACAGCATTTGAAGTAGGATTACGGATGACTTTGGTATCTAAAAAGGGGACACCGTAGTTTACTTCCCTTTCCACAGTGAACTGCAAATGTGGGTTATAGTTATTGAAAGTAGTCAAAATCTCATCAATCTTATTATTTGGTACCGCACAAATGATATCATCAACATACTTGAATAAAAACGGGATACCAAAAGATAATTTACTTATGCAACTGTCTAGCAAGTGATCCATAACAAGCTGTGCCAGTACAGGACTTAAAGGAGAACCCATCGGAGTGCCAAAGATCTGCTTATAAAATTTGTCTTGAAAGGTGAAATAACAATTTGTATATACAAATCTGACGAGATCTAAAAACAATTTAAGCGAGATGCTGCCACACGATCCGATGATCGACCAGGCCTCCTCAATAGTATGTAGCACCAAATCGAGCGGGATATTAGTATAAAGCGAGACAACGTCTAATGAAATCAACACATAATTAGGCGGAAGAACCCTATGTTCCATTAGGTTGCAAAAGGTGAAAGTGTCTTTGATGTTGTATTTTTCATTATCCTGAAGGGATGTATGTAAAATGGCAGCTAAGGATTTTGAGAGAGCGTACGTAGGCGAACCTATGGAGGAAACTATAGGGCGGAGGGGAACGTTAAGTTTGTGGATCTTAGGTAAGCCATAGAATTTGGAAGGGATAGAATTGTATGTAATGAGAGAATTGGAGAGAACATTATCGGAATCTCTCAGCCAAATCTCTCAGACACATCTCCAAGCAGACTTTTATAATACTCTAATTGTAAGTAGAAACTTTTTTGTTAACTATCTGTAATTTTGACGTTTTACTAACTTAGCCTTTGTTGTATTTAATTAGCTTGTTCCTGATGAAGTTTTTAATTAAAGACGAAAATTTGAACTGAGAAAAAAGGAGTTTATTACACTTCGCCCACTTGACCGAATTTCCCACGTTACCTTCGTCTGAATTTCATACAAAGTCACGGTCGTTATTTCCCTGAAACTATATATATATATATATATATATATATATATATATATATATATATATATATATATGTATATATATATATATATATATATATATATATATATATATATATATATATATATATATATATATATATATATATATATATATATATATATATATAATACTGCGATGCAATGGTCGGGTATGTCGATCAAAATTGAAAAATTAAAAATATTCGGTAATTTACATTAAATTTTGCTATATTTCAAACAACGTTGTGTTCTTACACAGGCAACAATTTGTATTACAATTAGACGGCAATGAGGAGACATCAATTACACAATTAAATAATGCGGGACAAACAATCATCATCAACGAATCGTCGACACATTTCCACAATTTTGTGACACCACAAGCGCAAAACAACACGCACACGTTCAACGGTGATTGCCAGGCTGGTTACGTCTTGTTATTGTTAGTCATATAACAGACAGGGTGTAGCAAGAAATAAGTAAAAGTGAGGTAAATTAGTCGTATTTGCAACATTTAATTGCATAAACAAGATTCTTATGCAAAGTACAAATTTGGATACGCAACTAATTATTACATGTATTCTGTTTGATCATTTTGCACTATATACAGGGTGTTCCAAATTGTAAGTTTTTATTTCCGACTTTCTGATTCTTTATGAGCGTAATCTCAAAATTATTATGTTTATACACGAACTGCAAAAGAGATCACTATAATTTTATAAAAAAAAATTATTTCTTATTTTTTGATTGATTTAGATTATTTTTTCCGATCACATTAAAGATTATTTACTTAAAGATAAACAGACTTTTTGTGGAAGACGTAATTTTCTCATCAATTTTGCCAATTTTTAGTATTATAGAGACAACTTATGACAATTTATGAATTTGTATTAGGTATATTATGGTTTTCTAACAAGAGTTTTTTTATGCATTTTCAATACTTTACCTACAATTACCAAGTAATATTAGCTTTTACGTATGAGAATTATATTTGCAACGCGAGGCACGGCCGAAGGCGAGTGTTACAAATTATTGTAGTTGGTATTTTCAATTAATTTTGGTTTAGCGCACGACCTGCGCACTGACGAGTGCCTCCAAATGAGCCATATGTTACTTACGATTTCATTATGAAACTGACAGCAGTGTCCTCACTACTCCATTATGAATAGTAGAAAATAATAAAATAAAATTGTTTAGCTCACGACGGCGCAGCGAGAGAAGCACCACAATAAGTCTATTATGAAAACTGAATTTCAGCTTTTGGAGCACGACGAGCGCAGCGAGGAGTGCCCACATAAACGAATGTAAATATGATTGGGTGTCGCGCCAATAAAGAGCGACGTGTACACGGTCCGCTTATTTACGACTAGGCTGGCTAACCGTTTCATACTATCAGCACACTATCTGCGGTCTATCCACTATACGCTGATATAAAGTAATTTGTAATCTTCAAGCAATTTATAAACATCGGCGATCTAATTTTTGATAATCTAACTACATCACAAAACTACTGACGTCGGCGATCTACTTATTTAGGCGATTTATACCTATTGCGGCGATCAACCTACATATAGACCAGTGCTGATGCCTTTGAAAATATTAAAAAGTGAAATAAAATAAAAGTAGAATGAAACCCACTGGAAAAGGAAGAGAATATAACAAAAATGAAAGGAAAAATAATTTACGGTCGATCTGCGGTCGGGAAGTGGGAGAGGGTGAGTTTTTAAGGGTAAGAAACGGTTTATCTCGATTTCCGGCAAAACTACAAGTTCTATGGAAAAAAGTTAAATGGCAAAGTTATAGGTAATGAAAAGATCTACAACTTTTGTATTTAGACTTTTTTCACATAACCTCAAAATTTATGTGTAAAATTCAAAAAACCAAGTTTTTGGTTTTTTATTTTTATCTTTTACAAAAAGAACTTTTTTTTCACGAAATTTGGTGAAAACTTGCCTTGTTATGTCCCAAATACACTGTAATTTTTTTGATTTAAATTATTTATTTTTTCATCTTATTTTGACTTATTATCGATAAAGCAGCCTAATTTTCAATCGAAAATTCTCACGTCAAAATATCTCCTTTTTTAATAAAGTCGGTGGGCTTTTTGTTCGTTGAAATCTCTACTTTCTGATGGCGAAAAAAAAAGTATACATTACTATGATAAATGTTCGCAAAAAATGCAAAGAAATGAAAAAAGGTAAAATCCGATTTTTTTATCGTTGTGTATAAGTTTGAGCGATTTATTAAAATTTATACTTTAATTACTCGATAAACGTAAGAGTCCATGTTACATTGGTAAACAGAAAAATTACAAATCCATAAAACACGAAGATTGCAAAAAATATGCGAAAATAGTTGTTCGAAATATAATTAAAGCTAGGATTTAAAGTGTACTTCATCTAAAAAATGTGACTTTTGCTCTTTTTTTTCAGTAAAAAAGTTAATTTATAACATTCTATTTACATTTGTTAGTATCAATTACTTTTTGTCTCTTTGATGACATGTCTTCATCGTTAGATTCGAGTAGATCTTCGAAGCCTTCAAGACCATCACCGTCTTCGTCTCTCATATTAGTTCCAGTCTGCATTGGTTCTTCATCCACAATTTCGTCTGAATCAATAAGTTCTTCGTAGCTTTTTTCTTCTATATTGGAGCATTTTTCAAAACAATGACAATTTAAGCATAAATTTGTGCATTTGAAACCATGTTTTCGGCAGCCACATTTTAAAATTCTACATCCAGTTGCACAGCTGCAGCAAATCGTTTTAAGCAATAGTTCCGGAATTAATTCCGTTTCTGTAAATTTGGGCATAATGCCACGTTGATGTTACTTCCAGCCCCAAGCCGTTGCGTCAGTTCGTTACCCAGCCAAGTTTGAAGCTGATAATATGCCCTGTAACAATATTGTTCTTCTGCACCTTCTGTGGGTGGGAGATTTGCCAATATGAAAGATGATTTAATTTTTGCCAATTGATATTTTCGAAATCTGAATTGATTCAGTGTTATATTATCATTTTTACATTTATAAATAGATTTGATTAATTGTATTCCATTTTTTTCGATATCTTTTTTCAAAAAAATATTGGTCAAATTTGACAAATTTTTATCGTGTAATAATGAATTTACGATACCATTCTTTCCTTTTCCGGCAAATCCAGATACTGTATGGCAACCAGAAAAACAATGCAGAAATGCGAGGATGTTTTTGAAGGATTCATATTTGAAACTATATTTGAACCTGGCTTCTGAAAATAAATGTCATTATTATTTGAATTTAATTGATTAAAAGGGTCAAAAGATCAATATCTTGACCCACAACAACGACAGTTTTATTAGTATCTCTGGCAATTTCTATCGAGGTCTTAATTATGGTAGCATCACCTACGAAAAAAAGCTACGAAGAACTTAGTGATTCAGACGAAATTGTGGATGAAGAACCAATGCAGACTGGACTAATATTGGAGACGAAGACGGTGATGGTCTTGAAGACGAAGATCTACTCGAATCTAACTATGAAGACATGCCATCAAAGAGACAAAAAGTAATGGATACTAACAAATGTAAATTGAATTTAATAAATTAACTTTTTTACTGAAAAAAAGAGCTGCAGTCACAATTTTTAGATGAAGTACACTTTAAATCCTAGCTTTAATTATATTTAGAACAACTATTTTCGCATATTTTTTGCAATCTTCGTGTTTTATGGATTTGTAATTTTTCTGTTTATCAATGTAACATGGAATCTTACCTTTATCGAGTAATTAAAGTATACATTTTAATAAATAGCTCAAAATTATACACAACGAATAAAAAAAATCGGATTTTACCTTTTTTATTTCTTTGCATTTTTTGAGAACATTTACCATAGTAATGTATACTTTTTTTTTCACGAACATTTCAACGAACAAAAAGCCCACCGACTTTATTAAAAAAAGGAGATATTTTGACGTGAGAATTTTCGATTGAAAATTAGGCTGCTTTTTCGATAATAAGTCAAAATAAGATGAAAAAATAAATATTTTAAATCAAAAAAATTACAGTGTATTTGGGACATAACAAGGCAAGTTTTCACCAAATTTCGTGAAAGAAAAATTCTTTTTGTAAAAGATAAAAATAAAAAACCAAAAACTTGGTTATTTGAATTTTTCACATAAATTTTGAGGTTATGTGAAAAAGGTGTAAATACAAAAGTTGTAGATCTTTTCATTACCTACAACTTTGCCATTCAACTTTTTTCCATAGGACTTGTAGTTTTGCCGGAAATCGAGATAAACCGTTTCTTACCCTTAAAAACTCACCCTCTCCCACTTCCCGACCTCAGATCGCCCGTAAATTATTTTTCCCTTCATTTTTGTTATATTCTCTTCCTTCTCCAATGGGTTTCATTCTACTTTTATTTTTTTTGGTTTCAAAAATTATCGACCCTGGTCTATTAAGCGGTCTACGAAATCGGCGATATACCGACCCCAGCGATTTACGAGTCACTAGTATTATAATATACTATAAGTTAATATAATATTTATTTTATACAAAGGGCAGAAACTATAACGAATTTCACGTTTTTTTTGTACCCAAAAATATTTATTTATTTTAAATAAACGTAGCAAAATAAGTAATCACTGATAATGCGGATAATGTCGAGTATTCAATGAAGTGAATATATGTTATTCAAACAAATATGTTTTGATCACAACCACAAAAATTTAAAGGAATATGTAAGAGTGTTTGTAAGTAATAAGTAAATAAATGCACAACAAAAATCTGATGTGGCCAGGCACATGACTTTATCATACAATATATAAAATTAATAGTTTAGCTGCATGAGAATCTATTTTATTGAGATAAATCGTAGGTATTGTCAAAGTATCAGCATTTGACACTACCTACACTACGTCATTAGAATAATAGTTACTTATGTCACAAGTGCCGAAAGTACGGAATAGCACGACGAGCGGTGATGCGGCGCGTCACCCAAGGCGGAGTGTCGCCGTCGCATGTGAGCGAGTCGCGCTATCTAGTTTTTGGCAGGACTGACATCAACGTTTATTGTGTTGCTTTTTGAGAAATACGTATGTATTTAAAAAAATAAAATAAAAAATGGTTATATTTCTGTATAGGAAATGTTAGGTTGGTACCACTTTGACGAAACGTCAAGTTTAAAGGTGCGTTCCGATTGGTGGTAAAAGGTTTGTTTTGGTTCGGAATTCTGGATCAGTAATTGAACTGCGCAGAATTTATGCGCAGAAAACAGTAATTCCAGAACGGTTCTGAATTTAACAAAACCAGGTTAGGTAATGGCGGTGGTAGAATACGAAATTATAGTATTTCTTATATATCGTGATAGTGACACACATTAGTTTGCATGTACATAAACATGAGTCACTAGCAGTTTACTATTAGAAATACTGTAATGGCGTTTGCTACTACTGCCATTAGCACTAATGAAAACGCACAACAGCAAATTAAAATTCTGACAGATTTATATTTGTTCATGACGCTGTAGATGTCACATCCGTACCAACATACTGAAATAAAACTACACTCATCGCTATACTTTATTTACGATTTTCTCAATTTATCGTTTTTAGAATTAGATATAAAGACGGGTTGATATTTCTTATTAACAAACAATCAAATTGGTGATCTTATTTTATTTGAAATTTGTATTTTGTAATTTGCCGCACTAGACCGGCAACGTTCCATAGCGGTTCTCCAACCTCTGATGAAATCAGCTGTTTTCGAGTGTGACAATACAATTTTTTTTGCCAAAATCCTGGCCACTATGTAGTTTCATATCAATGCAGATGCGATCGATCTCGATCAAATAGAATTTGCTCTTGCAGCTAAACTATGAATCTTACCAAAAAATGTCATAAGCATAAATTATTTAAAATATCCTCTAGTTTAATTTATTATTTAACTATTTTGACTAAATTACAGAAACGGCAGCTCATTTGCAAAATTCCTGAAAAATGCTTAGAGGAAACAGCCAGTTCCTTTGGAACCTTGTGAACCAAAAGCTTTTCAGCTCTAAGCATGGGCGGCGTTACATATGGGCATATGGGTTTTGAACCCAACTATACCCAACTATTCGGTGATGTATCGGCGCTTGCCCCCGTCCTGAATTAAACAAAATCCTATTGACATTTTACATACTATAGTATATTGGGTAGCAAGACAAAAAATGATTCCTCATCGATGCTGGGCACATTTTAAGGCACCGAAATCAGTTTTTTGCGCGGCGCACACATCATTTTTATCCTAATGATGACTATACCGATTATAATCGTCACCAATGTCAGTTTTATTAGATTGTTTACCTCTTGTTTTCGTCGTGAAAGGGTCACAATATAAATTGTGCCAAGTGTACGAATTTGCGCTGTAGTCCAAAATGCCCATGTTTGAGGTTTCATTTAATCATACTTATTAGGTTTAATTACAGTAGAACGTCGATAATCAAATCCTCGGTAATCCGAACATTCGGGAACATTAGGGAAAAGTCATTTTTGACGGTTCCTGTTTACAGAAAAATGTTGCTTAAATAAGTTATAAATCAAACACTGCGATTTCCCTTCAATATCGCTTCGATATCCCTTCGATATCCCTTCGATTTTGACTTTTTGTCATTTTTATAGTTTATGCAGAGCGGAATAGAATGGTGTTGGTTTTATTAAAATTCAACTTCTCCAATGTTATTTTCTGCTATTTAGTTGCAATATTTGATAATCCGAACAATTTCATAATCCGAATGACCTTCGATCCCAATTAGTTCTGATTATCGACGCTCTACTGTACTTCGCACCTTTTTGCACTGCTCACCTGTTTATCTCAAATATAGTGGGTGTTAAAAATAAGTGTAAAATATATATATATATATATATATATATATATATATATATATATATATATATATATATATATATACATATAGATAAAGTACACTGAACGTTTGATATCGAACTCATGGCCACAACACCTGACACCGTTTAGGTACTGCATAGAGCCTTAATATATTATAGAATATATAAATAATTTGTATGTAAAACTTTATTTGGTTAACGTCCTTAAAAAGAATTTAAGATAATCCAAATTGGCCAAAATTGGTATCAAAATTACAAAACGGTTCTCATTAACTCTTTTCAAAGACGGTAATAATAAAAAAGGTCACTAATGTTATTTGGCTTTAAAAGTGCCGTCTTATGATAAATGGCACTATTTTTCCTATGCTGTTTGTAAAATTGGTTCAATCTTCCGACTCTCTCCAACGTTCAAACAATACATTTCCGGACATGAGTTCACTCAAAAACTTGTCTACTATGGTCACAGAATAGTATAACCAGAACATTTACTCGCTTTTGGGGGGAAATGTGCGCATATCGCCACGCGTATGTATCCGCCATATTTTGGTGTTGACGATTGAGTAACCAATCAGCTTAAAGAAGTTAACACATATAGATATTATTCATTTGGTTGAACGTAATTTGTACTAAATGCGTACCAAAAAGCGATCAACTCAACTTGGAGATATCACATTTCAATTTTACCGCTACAAAGGATCGTTCTATTTCAGTCACTCTGTCTAATGCTGTTCTTGTTCAAGGGTGATTTTGACGGATAGGTGTGGCATGGTACAGAGCCGTACTCAGACATTATTGATTCTGTGGCGATACTACACAAGTTGTAAAAAGTTACTGCGGTGATAGTGATACTAAACAAGACAGGAGTCAGGACAATATATTATATATAGTTAGTTTAGCGTTAGTGTAGCTGTGAAAAAGAGGGGAAACATGTCTTTTTTTTCATTTCCAACGGACATTGATAGGTAAGTGTGTAATTTACGTTATGTAATTTACGTTGATCTTTCCTCGCCTCTATTTTATAAATTTAATGCTTTATGAAATATAACTTAAATTACCGGTAATATTACCAACAGTGCTTTCTGTCCTCGGTAACTTTAAGTACTATTACCTAAATTACCGATAATACCATTTAACATCACTAGGTAGGAATACATTCATAAATTAAATAAACTTAATTTAATGTATTATAGGTGCATTTGAGATATAGGTGTATGTATTGTATGTTCTTTTATTTCAAGTGATGTAGGTATGTAATATTTTCAAAAAGTTTATTAAACCTGCGTCCACCTGTACGCATCGTCCGAATCGGAACTTGCTGTACTAGAAAAATAAATCCCATACGAAAGATGCGAACCAGTAAACGCGTAGCGTAAACCGGCCCTGATCTATCCACACGAAAACATGGCGCGAGGTCACCCAATCTGGTCAACATATATCAAAGGTGCCGCCGAGAGTGGATATTCTGGTTATACTATTCTGTGCTATGGTCATACAGACAATTCATACAGGTTATATATAACAACAATTATTATTAACTAGTTGACTTAGTATTGTCGCCTTTTAAGTGTTTACGTATAATAGTAATGACAGCAATTTTGAATTTCGTTATCGATGATCGTTATTACAGAATTTTAAAATTTGTCTACATTTCTCTATATTTAGTCATTGTTAATGAGTTTAAATTTTAAAATAATATTGCCATTTTATCGTTTACCAATTTGTTATTAAGACTTTTATCTACGACTCACATATAATACGTTCATTGCATACGTATCTATGACTATATAATCCCTATCATTATACGCGCCAATGATTATAATGACACTAGCGTTGTATAATAATGACATCATTAAACAACGCTAGTGTCAAAGTCTGTCAAAACCTACGTGAATGACAGTTATTTGACAGTTCGCCTCGCCATCATTGACAAATACATTTGAAATATTTTGCAGAGAATGGTATTTATGAGTCGTAGATAAAACGTCGTATTTGACTCGCACATAACGGATATAAATCGCTCGCATGATTACACGCTCGCCTACGGCTCGCGTGTAAACTTCATGCTCGCGATTTATATCCTTAGTTATGTGCTTGTCAAATAATATACTATTATCGGATGCTCGATTGACACGATTATAGAATTAAATTATCCTTTGTGTTCATTTTGTGCCTGTATTTTTGGTTTTGAAATGTGCCAATTGTTCATTATACATTAGGCTCGATGAACATGAGCTGGAAATGTTTA
Organism: Melinopterus prodromus; assembly: GCA_964023965.1. Lineage (NCBI taxonomy): Eukaryota > Metazoa > Arthropoda > Insecta > Coleoptera > Scarabaeidae > Melinopterus > Melinopterus prodromus. The sequence goes on along the minus strand of OZ030393.1, from coordinate 32,550,660 downwards.
TAAGAAATTAACAATGTTTACTCGAGAATATTAATAAGTTATAAAAATTCTACAATGTTGGTTGGCAATCAGACCAAATCTAAAATTCTATGATAAAAGTTCAATGATTCTGAAATAAATATATAAATACATATAATATTCTTAATAAAAATTAATAATTACACATTAATAAACAATAGACAGGCAGCAAATTTTCTTACAATTCTCTACACACAACTATAAAAGCAGCGGAGATTTTTCAGGGTGAATGCAATTGAATGCAACACGAGCTGGACATTCTCATAAAAAATTAACAATGTTTACTCCAGAATATTACAAAGTAAAAAAATTCTTCAATGTTGGTTGGCAATCACACAAAATCTAAAATTCTAGGATAAACGTTCAATGATTCTGAAACAGGGGCCACAACCGTGGGTAATGACATAAAATAATGTGTAAAAATGACAACCATAAAAGCAACGGAGATTTTTCAGCGTGAATGCAATTTAAATTTAATGAATAATATTGGCTATTGGGTATTTTTTACAATATTTTTATTATTTTCATGTTTTTTGTGTCTAAATTTTAGAATCCTAACTAATATATACGAATATGTCTCTATCAATGCCATTTACAGCAAATAAAACAACGAAAACGCTACAAAATAATTAGTAGTATAGTCATTCACACTACGTCACCTTTTATTACTAAAAAAAATCTTGCCCCCCCTGGAACATTTTGTAACGGCGTCCATGGCTCTAAGTTAGGTCATGAAACTTCCAAATATGAACTTTCGTCCCGATACCTTCAGTAGTTTCTCAGGAATCGTCGTCACAAAAATCGTTTACACACAGACACACAGACATACACACAGACACACACAGACATTTTTTTGTATCTTGGTCAAAAATGTTCAGGGGACCCATAAAGACCTATTTCCGCAAAAAATCTCAAATTTTTTCTTTAGCACGATATACAATACTTCATCATACTGCGTGTGATAAAGTAAAAACATACCTATAAATAATACATTTTAAATATTTATCAAACTAGAATCTGTCTTTTTTCGACTTTTGCAAAGACGCTAGCTTTTTGTTTTAATTACCTCCCCCCCTACTACCCGCGCGGCCGTCCGGCTATTCTACAAATTCTGGTCACCTTATATATGTATAGTGTCCAGTAATTCGACAAACTATATCGTCGTGTCAGCTCACACTTCTGTTACTGTCTACCGGACACCATTCACCATTCCAACGGTCTACCGCGGATCTTACGACATGACCGGTCCAACCCCACTTTTTGATATTTACCACACTTAACTTTATTTAATTTTTGTTGTTGTTCTAATTGTCGTTGTCCTTATAAATGAGTTGCTGTCCGGTTGAAGTCTTGTCAAATCTCTCCTGTACTTGCAGTAGTACCAGTTACAGACATGTGAAGCCTGAATTCTCTTACGTACTTTGAATAAATTGTTCTATAATCGTTGTATTTTCATGTACTTAATTATATTATTTCGACTATTATTATTATTATTATTAATTAACCTTCAAACATCTGTTGAAGATCGACACCCTATAGAGGGTGTTTCACGACGAGCTGCCATTAGTATAAGTATTTGCAGAACCAAATACAATCTCTTTTAAGTAATTGTTCCTAATTGTTCAATTGTTTTCCAACGTTATTATATATTGGTGTTACTGTCAAAGTTTAGACTTTGTAGTGTGCCTAATTTCACTTTGCAGTACATATTTTTTATAATTGCGATAGACTTATAATTTGTATGTAAGTAATCGAGTCATGTTTAGACAATAATTTATAGAGGGAAATTGATAAAGCATCATCAATTGTTTCTTTATTCTTTTCAGCCTCGCACCTTCCCTATACCGATTCTGACACGGAGGGGTTATAAAAAATACATTACGGCATCATTAGTTCTAAATATGCACCCCGTAATAAAAAATCAATTTGTCACCGATGCATAGATGCATACTCGGTGACGATGCTGTAAAGTTTCAGATATGAAATCAGGAACTTTGGTGAGCGACGGGATTATACTTTATAATGTGGACACTTTACAAAACATTTTATAAACCGACAACGTGTCGCAGAAAATTTGATAAATTTTAGAATTCCATCACTTCCTCCCAATTACATACAAACTAAAACAAAAAATAGTTGTACTATTATAGTATATTTACTGGACGAGCCGTTATCATCGCAGGACGATATTTCTTTACCAAATAAATTCCCAATTTCCCACATGTTTCTTACTAGTCAGTGCATACATATTAGGGCTTCCAATCCCGGAATTCCGGGATCCCGACAAATCATGAGCGTTTTCGGGATCCCGGGGTTGTAAGTCAAAATCCTGGGACCACAAAAAAGTTAAATCTAAATTATTTTCTTATTTTTTTGTTAATTGGTGAAGTGTGGACACTGATCTACAATAAATCAGTTGATCTGCTATTTTTTAAATAGTCTTCTGTAATGGAATCATATTCCGAACAATGACCGAAAAGTGCGTGGTAAGTGGCGTGATCGAGTGCGGACATACACCGGTGACAATATCGCCGATGTTGCTGACAGTGCGAACGGATGTGCTTCGACACGAAAACGGAATAGAATTAGATACAGTTAGAAATAGGCAGTTGAAGGCGATGTACCAGATAAGACAATAAAACGTATTAGTAGGTGACATTGGGGTTATCATTTATGACTATCCAACCCCTTACCAAAGAAGAGAGATAAGTACTTTGCATCTATATATATATATATATAATATATATATATATATATATATATATATATATATATATATATATATATATATATATATATATATATATATATATATATATATATATATATATATATATATATATATATATATATATATATATATATATATATATATATATATATATATATATATATATATATATATATATATATAACAGCACCATTTCTGATTAAATTAAGTATCAAGGATAAAATGCTCGTTTATACCAACATGTTGTTATAATAGGAGGAACAGATTTTGCAAGAAGTAGATATAATTCAATAGGAAGGCAAACATCATTTTCAGCTTGCGTCTTTTTTATTACCTCAACAAAAAAATTCGGACTTTATCTAAAACAGAAACAAAAATATAAACGTAAAAATTAGTGGCGGATTTCTTTACCTGTATTCTATGATATAAAATTTGTAAATAGGGAGAAAATACAGCGAAAAAAATGTGGAAAATAAGTGGAAAATAGAGATACAAATTAATCCCGATATATTTAAGTGTAAAATGAAACCCAAATTGTACTAAAAATGATTTGTTATTGATCGTTGTTATTAATCTTTCGATGGTTCACCCCAATGGAACGAACGATGTCATTTCTTGTTCCGATTTTCAAGTTTCTTCCAGTTTAAGAAATTTACCTTAAACTAACGAAATAATAATAATAATAATAATTTATTGATGCAATCATAACAAATATGTTTACACATGTCAAATAAGGAAAATACAATATAATACTTTAAATAATCAGATTAGATAGGAGGAAAATTATAATTTATAAATTCCTGAATTGTGTAAAACGCTACTTCTAATAGGATGGTCTTGATTTTTCGTTTATACATATGCAGTGGCAGCTGTCGGTATGCTGTCGGAGTTGCGTTGTATAGCTTAATTGCCGTGTAGTTTGTGCTGGTCTGTGCTCGGTGGATACGATGTTGTGGTAAGACGTTATCAGCTTTGTTGCGAGTATCGTAGCTGTGAACGTCGCTGTGACTGATGTACTTCTGTTTGTTGGAGTGTATATATGTAACAGCTTCCAATACGTACAAGCACGATACGGTAAGTATTTTAGTGTCCTTGAACAATTGTTTGCAGCTTTCTCTGGGACCCACTCCCACCATTGCCCTGACTGCAGCCTTCTGACGAATAAGAATTTTGGAAGCGTGTGGAGACGATCCCCATAGTAGTATACCATAGATGGCTCTCGAGTGGAAGCAGCTGTAGTATGCTGTCCGGGCTGCTTCATAGGTCGCAATGCTTCGCATTCTACGGATCACGTAAGTAGCGGTTGCCAACTTCTTCAGTAACCCATCGACATGCGCATCCCAGTTTAAATTTGTGGTAATCGTGAGTCCAAGAAATTTGACCGTTGTGTTCTGCCTCTCTTTATTTGTTAGCAGTAGAGACTGAGTTTTGCTGATGTTAATATTCAGTCTGTTACTTGCAAACCATATTTAGGTACGATGTTGTTCCATCATGAAGTGCACGTAGGCCATAGATTGCGTCTCGGATAAAACATCTCGAGTTTGTATTGAGCTTTGACAGCAGTAATATGGTCGTTTTTGACATTTTTGCATGGCACAATTATAGTTTTTTTTGCTTTTTTAGTGGAAAAGTTGTGTTAAAAAGAGCACTGACAAAAATTTATTTTATATTATCGGTTGGTGAACTATATTTGACATAACCGAAAGACGTACAAGTAATATTCATTTTGTTCATGACAAGAAATTGAATATTTAATATTCTAAGAAGTTTCACTGGATATTTCATCAACTTTCAACAATAAATAACGGTTTACTTGAAGACGCATTTAGAACTGGGTATATAAGTAATTATATTTTGTAAACAATAATCTTTTCATTTAAAATGCAAACAGTTAGTCTATTTAAATATTAAACATCCATGACGTATGAATTCTAAAGTTATCCAATTTTATCTTAAAGAAGATACCAAAAATCATCAAAATATTTATTGGCCTTAATATAAAAAATGGAAAATTTGGCTCGATCAAATAATTTCTTTTGCCGTGACTATTCTTGAAACATTCTACAAGAACGTTGAGAAAATTGAAGATGGAAGAGCAAGTTATTATCTTAATCGAGTTTAAACTTTTGTTTATTATTATATATTATATATACGCACACGTTGACATCTTTTAAACCGATAATTTAGGTTTTCTACTTGTAAGATAAAATTTGAAAACATCGATCAAGTTTCAGGGTAAAAAATATTGTCCAATCAAGTATATTTTAGGCGTTTCTTACTGCGTTTCTTACTGACTAGATTTGGTAACTTTTGGCATCCCAGGCGTTTTGATCCGCCAATTTTTAGCGTTTTTGGATCCCTGGATTACAAAACCTTTAATCCCGAAATCCCGGGATCAGTATTTTGTCCGGGATTGGAAGCCCTAATACCATTTTATAGCCATTTTGGTAAAAGAATCAAATACGTATAAACATGTACACTATTCCTTGTAAATGTAGGTACATACACTTCCTAGTCGCCAGAAGGTTTACATAAACTGAATGTACTTCAGAAATACTTCAACTACCAGTTGACTCTGTTGGTCGCTCATCGGTCTATGCATTTTGTATATATAATAAATAGTTGTATAATATATAGTGTATATAATAAATAGTGAACCGTTAGCAGTTTTTATTCGCACTACCAGCGCTAACCCGACACTCATCAAAACATTCTATTTGATCGACATCGCTCGTATCTGCGTTACGACGGGCTTGAGTAAGAGTAAGAGCAAGATGATAATAAATCAAAATAGAGTAAATTTTGTATAATTTAAGCCTATGAATGTTATTGGTAAAATTACTAGGTTAGCTACATATGCAAATTATATTTCATCGAGATCGCTCGTACTACATTAAAACTAGCTTGCCAGGATTTGACAGATATTTTGATTCCATGACAGTCAGATAAACAACGCTTAACTCTGCTCTATAGTATGATAAAGTCATATGCCTGGCCACATCAGATTTATTAAATATTTATGCAGAAAAACAATTAAAATCGAAAAATGGACACCTCTCTTACACTTACACCACCACAGGCAGTTTCTGCTAGCCAAGATGAAGCAACATCTAAAGAATCCGCCAACTTCCCTAAACTATCCCCGATAATAGTTTATCAAGTGAAAGTATATAAAGTCATTATAAGAAGTCATCTTCTTCACAATGACTGCTTTACGGTAACACTAATGAATACAGGTGAACTCAAACTAACTGTAGAAACAGAGAAACATTACAAAGCAGCCTTACAACTACTTAATGAAAACAAACTGTTATGGACATCGTACGCAAATAAGCAAACTAGACCATTACGGGTAATTGCTAAAAAACTTCATAAGTTCTGTAAATCTAAACATATTGTAGAAGATCTAAAAGAAAGAAAGTTGAAGATAACGGAAGCAGTCAACATATTAAAGTATAAAAAAAGAACTTCTTAATGTCTTCATGCTGACCTTCGAAAGATATATACAAGAAATTCGGAATTTCCGCCATCAGAGGTATGATGAGTTGAAATCTTTCCTCTAAAGAAATCGAACCTATTGCAGCAATGCAAAAACTGTCAAGCTTGGGGTCATACCGTGGATATACGTGGATCGAAGGATCGAAGATCGAGTGAAATGTGCTGATGACCGTGTGAAATGTGCTGGACCACATGAATCGACAGATTGCAAGAATAAGACGGAAGATCCCCCAAAATGTTAGAACTGTCATGGGCTACATCCTGCAAACTATAGAGGTTGCATTGCACCCAAAGAACTCCAGGTGTTAAGAGACAAAGCAAATGGAAACCGTAATCGTACAAAAATTGCAAAAACTACCTGCACCTAACACTGCACCACAAGAAAATATAACAGTAACAAATTCAGCTTATTCTTAAAAAACTAGACAAGCAGGAGAAAACCAACAACTCCATTATAAAAAGACGAGAGAAACTAGAAAATACCGCTAATAGGGCAACTACAAATAATCAACACGGTAAATAATCTTAGAATAATGTGTTGGAATGCCAATGGATTACTACAGCGTCAATATAATCTATGGCCATATTAAACCTGCAAAAAATAGACATATGGACATCTATTATTCAAAAATAGACATATAGACATCTCTGAAACCCATGTTACCAGATAGTCATATAAATTTGCATGGCTACAATGTTTATGATACTATCCACCCTAGTTATTCTGATAGAGGTGGGAGTGCAGTTATCATAAAAAAAATTCCTCCCACCACGAAGATATCAAAATTGATGCAGAGAAGTTTCAAGTGACAGCTGTATAAGTCAAAACCTTTGATGGAATGATTACGACAGCAGCATATACTCTCCGCCAAGACAGAACTTAAAAGCACAACAATATATAAACCTCTTGACTAACTTCACAGGAAAACTAATTCTGGGTGGATACTTTAATGCTAAAACGTCTTCTGGAGATCACGTTTAACTACCACAAAAGGAAGTGAGCGTTGCCAAGCCACGAAACAGTATAAATATGAAGTTCGTTCTACAGGTAAAGCTGCTTACTGGCCCACTGACATAATTAAGATCCCAGACCTATCTATTTATTACCAAAAATCTATCGTCCGCTTATATCGAAGTGCAAGAGGAATTTTATCTGGATTCGGATTATTTGTCGATCGTTCTAACCTTAAGCGAAGCGATAATTAAAAAAGATAGGAACCCTACACTTAAAGTAAGTATACGTGCTGGGATACGCTCAAACTCAGTCTGGAGAATAGATATGTGCCAACTATTTGGAAAACTGCGGAGGTAGTAACGATTCCCAAGCCAGGAAAACCACCAAATGAAGCACCCCCCCTTTCTTTACTCCTTACGGCCCACATTGTCAAAACAAAAAAAATTTTTTGCACGACGACTGAAGTAAATCTTAGATGAAAGAAACATTATACCCGCTCATGAGTTTGGATTCAGAAACAAACATTCGACAATTGATCAGGTGCACAGAATAACAATGATAATAGAACGAAAGTTAGAAAAAAAAATAAGCTCCTCTACGAAGGTCTACTCTATAAGCTGCATCAGCTACTACCCTTCGAGTATAGCCAACTATTAAAATCATATCTTTCTGACAGATACTTCCGTATAAAGCAAGATAATGAGTACTCAACTGTTAAATGTATTAAAGCTGGAGTACTTCAAGGTAGTGTACTTGGCCCAATTTTTTACCTTCTATACACGCATTATCTTCCGCAACCTGATGACACTGCTATCATGGCAGTAGATACAAATATTGAAGGTGCAACACTAAAACTGCAGAATGCTTTCAACGATATTAGTAATTGGATGCAACGATGGCTAATTACATTGCACGAAACCAAATCCGTTCACATAAAGTTTACCAATAATCGAATACTATACGTTCCAGTTAAAATAGATAACACCACCGTACCCTACTAGAACACCGGAAAATACCTCTGTATGACGCTAGACACAAAGCTCCGCTGGAAAGCATATGATTTTTTAAAAAACGAGAAGAATTGGGCATAAAATACAAAAAAATGTACTGGTTTATTGGTAGGAAGTCGGTTTTGTCATATAATAAATTCCTACTATACAAGCAGATACTTAAACCTGTGTGGACCTATGGCATCCAACTGTGGGGCTGCACTAAGCCAAGCAATATCACCATCATTCAACGCTTCCAAAACAAGGTACTAAGAAACATCGTGGGTGCACCTTGGTATGCAAGAAACAAAAACCGCTACAGGGATCTTGAGATGGAATTAGTAACCAATGAAATTGGAAAATTTGCAGAGAATCATGAAAACAGACTTCTTCAGCACACCAATGTCCAGGCAATCCAGCTTCTTGACAATACTGATAGTGTGCGCAGGCTTAAAAGAACTAAACCATTTGACTTGGTGAAATGATGTTACAAAAGCAGAGCACAGTGTTATGTGAGTGATAGGTGAACAAAGCATAGCAACGTGCAGTGTGTGAAGTCTAAAGCGCCAGCATCTAAACTAATTTTAAGTTACACAATTTAAGGGTACACATCATATCACCTTTTATAGATTAATTTAGCTAGATAGTCATCTGACTAGGCGTTAAACACAAGTGGCTATGAAGTGCTGTTAATTAGTTATAAAAACATTGCTTAATCTCCTAAATTATCCACTTATTTGAGCGCTCTTCGAAAAAAATGACGGCAAGATTCAAACACTTTACTACAAAATAATGAGTAAACAATGTACTAAAAGACATACTAAGAGACGACGAGAATGTTTGGCCCTCATATGAGAACAAACAAGATAGGCCAATTAAAGTGACGGCTAAAAGCTTGCATCATACGTGACAAAATTGTAAAGAACCTAATAACACAATGATCTAAGGCAGCAGGGACTATTAACAAATTAACCGGGGGAAGAAAGAACCTCTCGTCATGTTTATAATTACTTCTGACGCAGAAGAGGACATAAATAAAATTCATAATATTGTAACGTTAAGCGTTTAGAGGCATAACATAATCCATTAGTATAGTCAGATTAGAACTCTTGTACATGTGCCATGGCCAGGGCATGTGTATTAAGAAACTGAAATAACAACAAACACAGAAACTATGCCACTGGACGACATTCGAATATCTCACCTTCGAGACCGACTATAAATGATGAAACCTTTTGTATTGTTAATCAGTTGTCATCTAGTTATTAAGAAGCACACATATGTACGATAACAAATAAATCAACTGTATAACCGCTGTGAAGAGTCTTAATCCCTTCGGGGAAAGTAAAGGGTGGTTACCCACCAAGGGGTAACCCACCAAGCGGTAACCACCCTCTCTATAACGCCACAATGGCGGAGACGCCGTTATCCCGATGGTAAATACTAGACGCTGTTCAAACCGACAACGGAACAAGAACCCAATCAAGCCGTTATGTTTAGCAAGAAGAGCGACCACGAAGAATAAGATGCAACCAACATGAGCAACCAACAAGAATTTGGTCCTGCCTGCCGACAGAACCAGAAGAAGATGGAAAGATGTCAATTTCCATCAGATCAAGCGGAAAAAATCGGGCAGAACAACTAAAGGTGGGAGCCGAAAGATAAAAAAGAATCTGATGTGGCCACGCCCATGACTTTATCATACAAAATATAAAATTAATAGTTTAGCTGCATGAGAATCTATTTGATTGAGATAAATCGTGTCTGCATTAAAATTAAAGTAGTTAGCCAGGATTTGACAGATATTTTGATAGTCAATAGTATCAATAGTAGGTATTGTAGAAAAACAGCTTCTTATATCTTTGCAATGTTTATTAGATATACTATGTGAACATGTTTCGACAGTTCATACTGTCATCCTCAGCACATAATAGTCAAATCCGACACTTCGCAAAGGTACTATCGGTACAGGCATCGGAAAATTACTGCAATGATATGCAGGAATTGGAGGCAACACCAAAAAGGAGAAAAACTGAAAACGTGCATGGATAGGCTAAATAGTCGTTCCAGTCAATGTAAACAGTAAAATAGATAAAATCGTATAGGCGGCTAGAACTAGACAGTCTAGTTCGAGCCGCCTATACGAATTATACTATTTCGACATTTCTTTAATTTGAGGGTTGGATTTTTGAAATAATTCCTTAGTATTTTAACTTTTGATTAGTCTATTTTACTGTTTACATTGACTGGAACGACTATTTAGCCTATCCATGCACGTTTTCCGTTTTTCTCCTTTTTGGTGTTGCCTCCAATTCCTGCATATCATTGCAGTCATTTTCCGATGCCTGTACCGATAGTACCTTTGCGAAGTGTCGGATTTGACTATTATGTGCTGAGGATGACAGTATGAACTGTCGAAACATGTTCACATAGTATATCTAATAAACATTGCAAAGATATAAGAAGCTGTTTTTCTACGATATCCATTTACTTTGCACAATGGGCTCAAACCAACCATCAATAGGTATTGTCAAAGCATCAGCATTTGACACTACCTACTGTCATCAGAATAATAGTTATTTATCTCACAAGTGCCGAAAGTGCGACGAGCGGTGATGTGAGCGAGTCGCGCTATGTAGTTTTCGGCAGAAGTGACATCAACGTTTTTTGTGTTGCATTTTGAGAAATACGTATTTAAAAAAATCAAAAATGGTTATATTTCTGTATAGGGAATGTTAGGTTAATACCACTTCTACGAAACGTCAAGTTTAAAAAGCTAATCCAAATTCTGACAGATTTATATTCGTTCATGACACTGAAGATGTCACATCCGTACCAACATACTAAAATATAACTACACTCATCGCTATACTTTACAATTTTCTCAATTTATCGTTTTTACAATTAGATATAACAACGGGTTGATATTTCTTATCAACAAACAATCAAATTGGTGATCTTATTTTATTTGAATTTTATATTTTGTACTTTGCCGCACTAGAGCGGCAACGTTCTATAGCGGTTCTCCAACCTGCTCCAACCTCTGATGAAATCAGCTGCTTTCGAGTGTGACAGCCATAGACATTTCTATGGTCACAGCACAAAAAAATATTTGTCAAATCCAGGCTACTATGTAGTTTCATATCAATGCAGCTGCGACCGACCTCGATCAAATAGAATTTAAATTTAAATATATTATTAAATATATATATATATATATACAGTGTAAACGAAATAACGACCGTGACTTTGTAACAACTTCAGACACAAGTAACGTGGGAAATTCGGTCAAATGGGCGAAGTAAATAAAACTCCTTCGAATTTTCGTCTTTAATTTAAGACTTCCTCAGGAACAAGAATTAGAGTATCATAAAAGTTTGCATAGCGAGAGCATCCCCGGAAAAATCATGTCAAATTATACACCGAAATCAATACACATTAAAATAACCAGGCAAAACCAACCACAAAACAAAATATTAATTGACACATGTCTTCACAACACAAAAGTAAACATAGCCTGACTGACCGAGTCCACAGTGAATACAGAAAATCAGAAGAAAGTATTTTCTGTATTCACTGTGGACTCGGTCAGTCAGCCTATGTTTACTTTTGTGTTGTGAAGACATGTGTCGATTAATATTTTGTTTTGTGGTTGGTTTTGCCTGGTTATTTTAATGTGTATTGATTTCGGTGTATAATTTGACATGATTTTTCCGGGGATGCTCTCGCTATGCAAACTTTTATGATACTCTAATTCTTGTTCCTGAGGAAGTCTTAAATTAAAGACGAAAATTCGAACCAGATAAAAGGAGTTTTATTTACTTCGCCCATTTGACCGAATTTCCCACGTTACTTGTGTCTGAAATATATAGAATCCAAGAGAGAAGTAATTTTTAAAATTAATTAAATGGATACGGTCTCAGCCCGGATTCGAACCGGGGCCTTCTTCCTTGCCGGGGAATTGCTCTACCGCTGAACTACTGAGCCCGGTCGCAGGATATAGATTTAATTCGTCATTTCAAACGATAGTAACAGTACGGGTTGCTGTCTAACTACTATTATCATGACATCTATTGGACAATGGTGGAAATTGGTTCAATGGTATGTCAAGTTTATCGCAAATCTTGCTAGTGGAAAGTAGGAAACTGGTTTAATCGGCTTAAATATGCTATATAGGGAATATGACGTAAATAGAATCCAAGAGAGAAGTAATTTTTAAAATTAATTAAAAGGATACGGTCTCAGCCCGGATTCGAACCGGGGCCTTCTTCCTTGCCGGGGAATTGCTCTACCGCTGAACTACTGAGCCCGGTCGCAGGATATAGATTTAATTCGTCATTTCAAACGATAGTAACAGTACGGGTTGCTGTCTAACTACTATTATCATGACATCTATTGGACACTGGCGGAAATTGGTTCAATGGTATGTCAAGTTTATCGCAAATCTTGCTAGTGGAAAGTAGGAAACTGGTTTAATCGGCTTAAATATGCTATATAGGGAATATGACGTAAATAGAATCCAAGAGAGAAGTATTTTTTAAAATTAATTAAAAGGATACGGTCTCAGCCCGGATTCGAACCGGGGCCTTCTTCCTTGCCGGGGAATGATTCAACCGTAAAATCACATTGCCGTTTCACCAGATCCCATTTTTGAGTAACAATGTCGGTAACCATATCAAGGGGTATGTTAGTAAAGAAACTGACGACGAGGTCCCTACGGAGGTCCCTACGGAGGTGTTAGATTTTCTATCTCTTGGCACTAAGTTTTGTTTGCCAGCTAACAGTGGCAATGTTAATATTAGACGTCTGTTGATGGAGGTTGAGGGTGTCTTGTCGCGCTGCCCGTTAGAAAGTAGGAATGTTTTGAGAGCTAAGGTCACTAACACCTTAACCAATTTTTTAAATTCTCCTTCCAACTTGTCGGTATTAGAGGTGCATCTTACTGAATGTCTTAGAAAGACCAGACTATTTCTTACACGTAATCCAGGTATTTTAGTAACACGCGCTGATAAAGGTTCTACCACTGTTATTATGAGTAAGGATGAATATGTGGCCAAGGCAAATGAAATGCTTGGTGACGCAAATATTTATCGGGAGCTGCGAGCGGACCCCCTGGTTTCCATCCAGAATAAACTTAATAAACTGGTCAAGAATCTGCATGGTAAGAAACATTTAAGTGACGAGGAGTATAAGAGACTGACGATTAAGAACTCGACCTTGAGTAAGGCCTATTTTTTACCAAAGATACATAAAGATGGTACTCCACTTAGGCCCATTATCTCTGCTTCTGGTTCTGCTACTTACGAACTATCTAAGTATTTAGCTAACATTCTTTCATCGTCATTGCTCAATGTTACTAACTACAACGTCACTGATTCTTTTGACTTTGTGGACAGGGTGAGAAATGTGGAGATTCCCCCCGGTTTTATTCTTGTGTCCTTCCACATCGTCAGTCTCTTTACTAACATACCCCTTGATATGGTTACCGACATTGTTACTCAGAAATGGGATCTGGTGAAACGGCAATGTGATTTTACGGTTGAATCATTCATCAATACGTTGAAGTTCCTGTTCACTAATGTATGCTTTTCCTTTGATGAACACTATTATTTACAGTAGTTTGGCACTCCTATGGGATCTCCAATAAGTCCTATTCTGGCTGTCATGGTGATGGATCACGTACTTGATAATATTTTGCCACGTTTAAGTTTCAATGTACCCTTTATTTATAAATTTGTTGATGACATAATTACATGCATTCCGGCTAACTGTGTGGAGGACACATTGACGATCTTTAGCAGTTTTAATAGTCATATACAGTTCACAGTTGAATCGGAGAACAATGGTTACGTGCCATTTTTGGATTGTAAGGTGCTTAATGGCGGGGGCGGTTCTGTGGTTGTTGATCGGTACTGTAACGATCGCCGATATTCAATATTTTATAACTAGCTTTAATTATATATTTTTTCCATATTGTAAGTAACAATGTACGTAAACCATAGCAAACGTAGACAGCAAGGTTGATCGGCTTGGCGAGACGGCGGATGTACGGAGTCGCGTTACACCCGCGATTCGTGGCTTCGCCGTGGAGTCATATTTTGTTGAATGTAGGTAAAAATGATGAGTTGTCTTGTGCACGTTCGTCAAAGTTTTTATGGAAGTTTCCATAAAAAGACAAACTCAGCTAAAAGCTAGAATAGGCTTCCTTGAATCGACTAGAAAAGATCGACATCAGTCGTACGGAAACTGATCGTGTGTTCGGTTCGCGTGTTCGGGAAGCTGCATCCAACCCCTCGCCAATGCTCGTACCAGAGCTGAGACCTGGTAGCTGATCAACCCTGCGTCGTCGAGTTTATTAATATTTGTACGGGGTAAGTCCCATCTCTGCTTGCTATGAGTACGCGCTGGTGTTTGCTGTGGGTTACGTATATTCCATAATTTGACTTAAGAAGTTTTATATGTATAGTTGTTTTATTCAATAGACGTATTAGTACAATATCATGGCTTTTATTTATAATTGCCTCCATGGGGTTAAAGTTAGGATCACGACTACCAAATAACTTATAACACCCTGATCACCCCAGTCAGGGTTGTTACAATGGTGGCAGCGGGAAATTTATTTTTTAATTTAATTTAATCTTTTTATATTTTATACATATTTTTAAATTTGGTGTAGCTAAAAAATTATGTTGAATGTACGTTATACAATGCAGCGAATTCTGTCCGTACTCTTGTAAATAGCTTCTGCTTTTAATATTATTGTTGATATTTTATATTTATCGTATAATGAAGAATCAATTATTGTCGATTGGTTTTGTTATTATATACTTATATCGTATGTGCATTTTTCTCTCTTAAAGTCATTTTGAATGTTTGAATCGCTACTCTGAACAGTTTCGCAATTTTTTCTCTCTCTCCGTGTAAAATTTTCCTAACTTATAATTAAAATGCCGGACACTAAGGAGGACACAAAAGAGGAAAAATTGGGTAACTTGCAAAATTATGTTACGTTGGGAATGATAGCAAACACTGTGCAATCATTTTCTGGTAAGGAAAAAGCAGGGGAGTATTTTGAAAAAATTTAACAGAGATCCGAATTAGACAACTGGGACGAGGAAACCACAATTAAAATTGTTAAGTACAGACTCACTGGTGAAGCGTATAAATTTTATAAATGCGACAAGAATGAATTAGATGCGGTTGATATTACTTTTGAAGATTTTAAAAGTAAATTTATTCAAAAATTTTCCCCTACAGTTATTCCGGGAGAAGGTCTAATTAAACTTAGCAAACCCTTTCAAAGACATGAGGAATCTATTTCTCAATTTGTTACTAGGTTGAAAGTTTTAGGTAACGAGATTTTGTGTGAGGATTTAAAGACTTGCACAAACGGTGAAAAACAGGGAATTACAAGAAAGTGTAAGGAATTAATTCTCAATCAATTTCGCATAGGGTTAAAAAAGGAGTTTATGAGAAATGTAGGTCCTGTTCTGATGAGAACAGAAGATATAACAATAGATAAGGCCGAAGAACTAGCGAAACAAGAAGAATTAAATGAGTTAATGCTTCGAAGTCGCATTCAGTCTGATGTGAATGTAATTAAACCGAAACTTGAGTGGTATAATTGCGGTCAAATTGGCCATATGTTTAAAGATTGCAGAGCTCCAAGGCCAAGTGGTTCCAATAACAGGCAACCACAAAATAATTATAGTGGTAGAAATAATTTTTATGCAAATAATCAATCTAATTATAGGCCTAATAATTATAAATCAAATTCAGGGTTTGCAGGACCTAAAAATTATAGTGAACAATATCAACAAAATCACCAAAATTATGGTCACAATAAAAAGTCCCAAAATTTTAGTCGTCAACATGGAAATTTTAATCAAGGTTTTCAAAATTCTCAGGTGAACCAGCATTTGAATCAGGGTTATCAGTACCCTAATCAGCAAAACCAAAATTTTAATCGGGGTTATCGAAATTTTAATCAACAAAAGCAAAGTTTTAATCAGGACAGAAATATGGAAGCCAATAAGGGTAACCCGCGTAATGGATACCAAAATGTGCAAAATTCATATTATTTAGATCAAAATCAGGGAAGTTCTTTAAACCACAATTGCCCACCGTTTACTCCCCGAAACGGGGGCAATGTCCAATAAATAACGATGTGAATTCTGCACCAGATAGTTTTAAAATGGGGCAACACTCGTTAGGAGTTTATTCAAATAATACTAGCGATAATAAGATTAAGATTTTTATTAATAATGTCCAAGAAATTTCGTACGGTAGTTTTGGCTATTTTAACGAGACTCCGTGCGTAATTTATTTGTTTCTGAATGGACATAGAAGAAAATTACTATTAGATTCCGGATCAGCTGTTTCAGTGGTTAAGCAATACGCGGTTGATAGGCAGCTAGTTAACATAAGTAATGAAATTATTTTAAGTGGTATTACAGGACATGAGGTTAAATCTGTAGGTACAGTAGGATTAAATGTAGGTGTATCATTAAATGATAATATTGGTAGTTTTGAATTTATAGTTTGTAAAGAAGATTTATTTGTCCACACAGAAGGAATTATAGGTAGGGACTTTTTGAAAGCGTTTGATGTGAACATTTACTTTGGTTCAGATGTTTTAACGATAGCACATCATTCTCTTAGAATTTTTACAAATGATATTAACAATGATTGTTTGGTAACTCGAGTAAATTGAAGTACAAAACTTAATGGTAACTCGGAAAATGGTGATAGGTCACAATATAGTATAGGTTTACCCTCCCCAAAGCTTGTTGAATTTTCCGCTCCAGTTATTAGTGCTGTGAAGGCTAATGGTGAAGTAGAGATTCAGGCCAGTTGTGGGCAAGGAAATGAGTTAAATACTAATCCTGAATTGTATACTAGTGCTGTGAAAGCTAGCAATCTAGGGAATGGTATTATGGCTAGTACAGATTTTTGTTACACGGACAATGAAGATTTTAGGGCAACAAATAATAGGTTATATAGTGAAAGTAAAAATGGGATTCCTCATGCTGGGAAGATTAAGGAACCCATTATTAATAATAATAGAGTGACAGACAATATTGATCGTACAGAAGGTCATAGTAATTTTAAAAATAATGAATTGATCAAATCGTCAGAATGGGCGACTAAGATAAAAGTTAATGAGGATTTTGTAATACCTCCTAGGTGTGAAATTAATTATTGTTGCAAGTTGCAAGTAAATTTAAAGGGTGAACATATAATGATAGAATCTGCTGACAAGATTCTGAATGGCGTAATGGTTGCCAATACTCTAGTTAGAAATAATAATGATGTTCCTCTTAGAATTATGAATTTGAATAGTTACCCGGTAACTTTAAAGAAAAATACTGTTTTAGGTGATGCAAGTTCACAGATAGATATAGCAAATAAGACTATAAATTGTCCTTCAGTTAATAATATACAAATAAGAGAAAATGTACCTATCGACAATTTTGATTTTAAATATTTAGATAGTCACACGGCTAACTTATTATATGAATTAGTAGGTAGATATACCGATATTTTTTGTAATAGTGACACCCCATCTTCTAGTACTACTAAAGTAAAACATAGAATAGTTACCGAAAATACGACCCTATTACAAAACGACCTTATCGTGTTCCTTACGCTCAAAGAGAAATTTTGCAAAATGAAATAGTCAAATTATTGACTGCTAATGTCATAAAACCATCACACGCTCCATGGTCGGCTCCAGTCGTATTAGTCACAAAATATTTACCAAACGGTGAAAAGAAAGTGCATGTGTATTGATTATCGTGGCTTAAATGCTGTGACGAAAAAGGATTATTATCCTTTACCAAATTTACAGGAGTCCTTGGAAATGTTTGGGAAAGCAACTTTATTTAGCGTTTTTGATGTAACTGCTGCATATCACAAAATCGATATGGAACATGGTGATAAAGAGAAAACAGCATTTTCGACACCAGACGGCCATTGGGAGTATAACAAAATGCCGTTCGGGCTTTGTAATGCTCCAATGACATTTCAAAGATTCATGAATATGACACTTTCAGGTCTAACGGGAGAGATTTGTCTGGTATATTTAGATGACATTATGGTATTTAATTCTTGTGATATTGAGGATCATATCCGTAAAATTAGTTTGGTATTTGATAGATTGCGTGATTCCAATATTAAACTTAAGCCTAGTAAGTGTAAATTTTTAATGCCAGAAGTCAAATATCTTGGTCACATTACTAGTTCAGAGGGTATAAAACCGGACCCAGATAAAGTTCGTGCGGTTAAGGAACATCCTTTACCGAAAACTGTTAAGGACGTGAGAGCTTTTCTAGGATTGGTCGGATGGTATAGACGTTTTATATCTCATTTTTCTCAAATTGCGGAACCACTCACCGCCTTAACCAAAAAAAACACACCATTTACTTTATCAGCAAAGGTATTGAATGCAATAGACACCCTGAAAAATGTTATAACATCGGATGCGGTTTTAATTTATCCAGATTTCCAACAACCGTTTATTTTATCAACCGATGCAAGTGGCACAGGAACAGGTGCAATGTTGAGTCAAATTAGAAATGGTTTTGAGAGACCTATCGCATTTGCAAGTAGGAAATTAGAAAAAGCAGAGAAAAATTATTCTGTAACGGAGCTTGAGTGCCTTGCTTTGGTTTTTGGAATTAAGAGATACCGGTGTTATTTATATGGGGAGCATTTCACCCTCATTAGCGATCATCGCCCCTTAAAGTGGTTGTTAAGTTTAAAAGACCCAACTTCGAGGCTTGCTCGTTGGTCATTACTCCTTTCAGAATATAATTTTGATGTAGAACACCGACCAGGTAAAGCACACGGAAATGTAGATGCGCTCAGTAGAGCTTTTGGTGAGGAGTCACCTAAAAATGCAGAAGAAATTATCAACTATGTCAAGAATAACCATATTAAAAATGATAATTTAGTTGAAATTGAAGGTGATTTATTTACAGTACCCGAACATATTTCTTTAGCTCATTGTGTTTCGAAGGATTTTGCTATGAATAAAGGCATTGCAAGAACATTTAGAAGTCAGTTTGGTTGTGTAGATTTTTTACTAAGTTTAGGAAAGAATGTAGGTGAAGTGGCAACTTTAACGCTGCCAGAACGTAATATTTATTATGTAATAACTAAAGGACGATGTTTCGATAAACCTTCATACGATACCCTCTTGGAAACCTTAATACAACTAAAAAATCTGTGTAGCTTGAATGAAAACGTACCTCTAGCCTTACCTAGGATAGGGTGCGGTTTGGATGAATTAAAATGGGACAGTGTAAAGTGTCTGCTTACCTATGTTTTCAAGGATACACCAATACAAATTTTAATCTACTATTTGCCAGGCGGTGGTCATTCAAGCATAAATATGATATCGGTCACACCCGAATTTTTACCAATTTGGGACCGTGAGGTAATAAAATGTGAACAAGATAAAGACCCCTTTTGTCAGTCTATTAAGGAGCAAATAGTAACCGAGGGTACGAATGAAAATGATAGCTATTACTTAGATAACGAAGGTTCGCTGTATAAAATTAATGATTCACGGGCTAATTTAGTAATACCTAAAACATTTGTAAAGAAAGCTATTAATGATTTTTATACTTTGCCTTTTGCCGGACACCCCGGACAGGAAAAAACCATTGCTTTGATAAAACCACGTTTCTTTTGGCCTAATATGCGAAATGATATCATAAAGTTTTGTACAGAATGCCCTACATGTAATCAACGTAAGCCTTCTCCGCACTTTACTGGAACCATTTGAGAGAGTAGGAATGGATATTGTAGGACCTTTTGTCACGTCTTATGCAGGCAATAAATATCTCCTTACCTTTCAAGATTATTTTACCAAATATGTAGAAGCTGTACCGTTGCCGGATCAAAAAGCTGACACAGTTGCTAAAGCGTTTGTAACACAAATTATTGCAAGGCATGGTGCACCTAAACAGCTAATTACAGATCAAGGTAGTAATTTTATGTCTCGTATTTTTAAGGAAACCTGTAAATATCTCTGTATAGATAAAATTCATACAACCCCATATCACCCTCAATCGAATGGTATGATAGAACGTAGCCATCGAGTATTTAAGGACATTCTTTCACATTATGTTTCAAAAAGCCAACAGGACTGGTGTGAATGGATCCCGTTTGTTTTAATGGCTTACCGTATGAACGTACATAATTCTACAGGTTACAGTCCATTCTTTTTACTACATGGAAGAGATCCAGTTTTACAGATAGACGAAATTTTAAAACCGAAAACGGTTAAATACGACTCTGATCATAACTATGTTAGTGAATTAATGCTCCGAATAAACGATACTTTTGTTAAGGTTAAAGAAAATTTAGAAAATTCTGCTCAATTAAGAGCAATACAATATAATAAGAACACGCAACTAAAACAGTTTAACTTAGGGGATTTAGTTTATTTACACGACCCCAGTAGCCAAATTGGTATTTCAAAAAAATTGACCAAGCCGTGGGGTGGTCCTTATAGGGTGGTCGAAATAAAGGGGGAAGTGAACTATAAAATTCGTGCAATAAATAGTAGAAAGGAATTAATAGTACATGTCAATCGTTTGAAAATTTGTAATATGACACATGAGAGTGAGCACGCAGAACAGGTAGTATCTAATGAAAACAAGGAAGTTGAGTTTGATGGCAATGATGGTATTAATATACAAGATGTCACTATGACAGTGTTACAAGGGCTAAGCAACCCTGGTGATCAAACTCAACAAATCAGTTCAGACGCTACTCAGGTAAGGACTGATAGTTCGGTAAGAACAGATACTACTATGTCTACACAAAGCGATAATTTTGGTACAGTAATTATTGATGGAGTTAGAAAATCGACACGCACTCGTCGGCCCCCCGATAAAGCTTTTTAACACGATGGATTAGACTTTAAATTGATTTCATTATATCGTTTTATTTTAATAGTTCTTAATATTGTTATTTTATTGTCCTAGGTTAAATAAGGAAGAAAAAAAAACTATCCCAAAACTTAGTTATTTGTAACATTAGTGATACTCATAAATCAGTGCAATAACTTAGATTTTTGACAATGAATAAAATCATTGTGCTTAGTGTGGTGCTCAGTATGTGCGTCGCGACATTTGGTTTGATCGCCTACGACTGTGAAAGTACAAATAATACAATTTCCGTGATTTCTATGCGCGATATTGCCCCGTGTGCGTCGCAAGATGAAGACTATAGATCAAAAACCCTCGAAGTAACAATTGTGCAGCGGAACGACATTCGACTTCAGGAAGTTAAAACGTGTTTGGTTGAAATTACTAGAATAATTTCATATTGCGGAATGCATAGTCATACTTCGGCCGTGGCTGGTAGATTATCCAGCTATGTCCATCCACTTGGTAGCGAGGAATGTCGAGACGCTCACCGATATCAGCTTATCAAGATTCATCGTAAAACCATCGATAAGCTGGCCATTAATTCAACAACCAGCATTTCAATTACCTTGGAAGGCCAGTTATCAGACGACGGAAGCTGTAAGGGCCTTACGTTCATAGAAGAAGGACACACGTGGGAAGGCGTTGTTGTATACGCGACAATAAAAATAGAGCTTCGGTCGTATATTGCAAGGGTAAAATTAGAAGACAATGAAATAAGTTTATTTGGAGGCGTGACCTGCCAATACTTGTCGGGCTACTGCATTGTTTCAACTTATGGTGAATCCGTGTGGCAATACATGCCGGAAAATAATTGCAACAACCAACTTAGCTTATTGTACCAAGGAACTGCGGAACTAATTTCGTATCCGCATAAGGATGACATTGTTGTTGTGGAACAAGCCAACAATATTTTTGCTCTGTCCGTGGTACAGTCAACAACTGTTTGTTCAACCGAAGTCTGGCAAAGCGAACACCCAAAGATTTTGGTGATATTAAATCCCCAGGAGCGTCATATTAATCCCAAAATGGTATTAACAACAGAAAACCTAGATCTATCCGCATATATAAACAGCAAACTTCTGTATATCGAACAAGCCTACAAGAGAGTAATTGGCAAATTATATACGGATACGGTCCACCGCAGATGTCTGGCTCAACGAGAAGTTATTAAAAATAGGCTACTGGTAGCACCAATTACACCGAACGCAATAAGCTCTCTCATCAAGAATAGATTAGGGTTTATAGGTCGAGCGTTGGGTGAAGTACTCTACATCATGCAGTGTCTACCAAAAATAGTACACATCCGGAGATCGGAAAAGTGCTATCATGAGCTACCAATTTCTGTGGAAAACTCATCATATTTCATGACGCCTATTACACACATCATTCAAACATTCGCGGAGGAGATTGATTGCAACGCTCTCACCCCGGCGCTGTATTACATCGATAACAAATGGGTAGGATTATCCCCATACCCCGTAATTGTTAAAGACGCCCCACAGTCCCATGAAGTTGAGGAAGAGCCCAAGTTAGTCTTCAAACCGATTCAACCACTTGGATCGACTGGTTTATACACTCAAGAAGAAATAGGAAGAATCCAGAAGACGTTAACTTTTGGGATGGAAAGAGCGGCTGTCAGTAACCTCATTGTTAGAAAAATGTCTGGCCTTGATACAGACAATCAAGGTTACTCTACGGTCAATATCTTCAACGCAGGAGAAATAAGAAAACTCGCCCACTCCACCATTCAGCACCTATGGGGTTGGTTTTCGGAGATCGGGATGTTTATGAGTGGGTTGATTGGATTCTACGTTATTTTACGTTTAGTAAAATATGCGTTAGGAGTAGTCCTGAATGGGTTGGCTATTTATAAGGCAGCAGGTTGCGGAATTTCAATCATCGCCAGTCTCTGGAATACCTTGGCCATGCTAATCTTGCATAGGCATTCCACACCGGCTTACCAATCTACCAGGGATGAAGATGTAGAAGCCGGTCGCTTGGAAGACGCTCGACCAACAAATTCTCAGTCCCAGCGTCAAGGCCCTACCCAGCATTGGACAAAGGCGCCATATTACCAGAAAAGGAAAGACAATATCAAAACCCAATTGATCCGTGGTCTATCCAGTAAGATCCCGCAGCGAAAGGCCGCGCTTGCAAAAACCTGTCCTCCACTATTTCTCCTTTCTAAATTTCCTAGAATTCTCAAACAGCCCCTTACAAAGGCGGATACTACCATGGACTTCTTCCAGCATCATCATCACCCAAATCACCATCATACGACGCAGAGACAACGCTAGTTGTGTAGTGTAGTGACAGTGCGGTCAGTTCGTATTATCGCACCGTTGATTGTTGTAATTTTATTGTCTAGTTTTTGGTTATTTTAATTTGTTACTTTAGATTTAGAATGAATGTCTTCGCGATCGGACGAGTGCGTAAAAAGGAATGGCTACTTGTAAAAGTAACCATTCTTTTCCAAAGGGGGGTGTTGTAACGATCGCCGATATTCAATATTTTATAACTAGCTTTAATTATATATTTTTTCCATATTGTAAGTAACAATGTACGTAAACCATAGCAAACGTAGACAGCAAGGTTGATCGGCTTGGCGAGACGGCGGATGTACGGAGTCGCGTTACACCCGCGATTCGTGGCTTCGCCGTGGAGTCATATTTTGTTGAATGTAGGTAAAAATGATGAGTTGTCTTTTGCACGTTCGTCAAAGTTTTTATGGAAGTTTCCATAAAAAGGCAAACTGTTGGGGATAAGTAGGCACCGGAATAGCGGGAACATCGTTGTTATGCATTGTGTATAATGTTATAGTAACATCTGATGTGTTGTCATTAATAGAAACTACCAATTTTCTACTCTCGTCTCTGAACTTCTGCTGAGCTAAACTTAATAGGTTATGGGCCCAGGGCACATCCAGAGTATCAAGTAGAAAAGCAATTGGAAAAGTGACTGATCTCGAGATTCAAAAGAAGAATAACAAATAAAAAAAAATGACGTCATCGAATATGCGAATGGAAATGTTATCTAAAGATAATTTCGATACATGGAAAATCCACATGAAAGCTGTGCTCATTAAAAATGATGCCTGGAGCTACGTTAATGGTGAATTACTCAAACCAAAAGTGAAGGACAAGGTTCCTACATCAATTGAGGATGCAAAGAAGTGGGAGGATGGCGATAGCAAAGCTATGTCCGACATATTTTTGGCAATCAGTTCATCCGAATTAAAACAAGTTAAGAAGTGCACATCATCTAGAGAACTCTGGCTAAAGTTAGAAGCTATCTATGAATCAAAAGGACCTGCAAGAAAAGCAAATTTGTTGAAACAAATAGTACTTCAACGTATGCAGGAAGAGGATGATGTACGTGAACACTTAAGAAAATTTTTCGATGTGATTGACAAGTTAAGCGAAATGGACATTTCTATTAACGAAGATCTTCTATCAATTTTGTTGTTATACAGTCTACCGTCAAATTTTGAGAACTTCAGAATTGCAATTGAATCTAGAGATGACTTACCAAGTCCAGAAATGCTAAAGATTAAAATCTTGGAAGAAAGTGATGCAAGGGACAACAACCAAAGATGTAATCCTCAGAACGCCATGATGGTAGATAAATGGCGAAAAGGTAAGAAGAAAGAGTTTCGTTGTTACAAATGCAAGAAGTTAGGACATAAGGCTTCGGATTGCAAGACGAAATCTAGGAGGAATGAACATGAAGGAAGAAAGGTGGAGTCATTGTTCGTAAAGAGATCCAATAAAGAAGTTTCGGAAGATTTACCAAATGAAAGACAATGGTGCCTAGACAGCGGATGTACCTCTCATATGTGTAAGGATTTAAGGAGTTTTAAAACTATAAATTTTGATGTTTCAGAAACGTTCAATCTGGCGAACTTCAGCTCAACGTCAATAAATGCCAAAAGTGATGGATTCCTGTCATCGAAAGTAATGAAACGTCAAAAAAATTACACATTGAAAGATGTATTACATGTTCCTGACCTACGTACAAATTTATTGTCAGTTTCAAAAATTGTTGACAAAGGTGTTGTTCAAAAAGGATTTGGCGACAGTTTACGGCAAGAATAAGAATGTTCTGCTGGTAGCAAATCGTATCGATGGACTATTTTATGTCAAGGATATACACAAATTTGAACAAGCTGCAAGAACTGTAATATCTAAGAAAAAGTCGTTAATGGAATGGCATAGAAGAATGGGTCATTTAAATAAAAAGGATTTGTGTGAAGCCTGGAAGAACTTAGCAGTTCGAGGTCTTGAAATAGCAGACATTAATAAGGATTTGGAATGTGAAATTTGTATTGAAGGAAAGATGACACGACAACCTTTTCCGAAGAAATCAATCAAAAATTCAAATCCAGGTGACATAATTCACACAGATGTTTGTGGTCCGATGAGAGTAAATTCTCTTGGTAAGGCAAAATATTTCGTTACTTTCATTGATGATGCATCACGTTGGTGTGAAATAAGATTACTCAAAAGTAAGGATCAAGTCTTCAATGAATTTAAATCATCCAAGAATATGATCGAGACGCATTTTGGTAGGAAGATAAAATTCTTACAATCCGATAACGGAACAGAATATATTAACACGAAATTTGGCGCTCTGTTGAAAGATTCAGGAATACAACGACGCCTCACTGTTCCTAACAATCCAGAACAGAATGGAGTAGCATAAAGGATGAATCGCACTCTAGTGGAGATGACGAGATGCCTAATGCTACAATCGAATCTACCTTCTTCATTTTGGGGGGAAGCAATCGCTACAGCGTGCTACATTAGAAATCGCTGTCCATCCTCCTCGCTAAACGGACGAACTCCATTTGAGAAATGGATAGGAAATACTCCAAATGTAAATTACTTTCAAGAATTTGGTTCTGCAGTATATTGTTTAAATAGATCGAAAACTAGAGGAAAACTTGAACCAAGATCTCGAAAAGGAATTTTCTTAGGATATGCTGGTTATTCAAAAGGTTATAGGGTATGGATACCGGAAGAAAACCGAGTTGAAATTTCACGTGATATCCAATTTCTTCAAGAGTCGTCGTAAATGGAATATCATCATCAAGATGATTTCTATTCAGGGGAGGAAGTTAAGGAAAGTAATATAGAAGAAGATAATGCAGAAGAGGTGCAGTTGACCAATAAAACAAAACATTCTCGAGAAGATGTTATTGGTGACACTGAAGAAATTAGAGACAACATCGTAGAAGTCGAAGAGGATGTTGATCGAAGAGAGCGAAATCAAAGTCAAGATCCATCTACACGTATGAAACGTGGTCGTGGAAGACCGAAGAAAGTACGTAAGAGGACAACTAAAAAATAAATTTCAAGTAGGTGATCGGGTACGAATATCAAAAATACGAGGAGTATTCGATAAAAAATACACTCCCAATTGGTCAACTGAAATATTTACAATTAAACGTGTGCAAATAACTAACCCAACTACATACCTATTAGAGGATATGGAAAACAAAGACATTCATGGAGGATTCTATGATTATCAATTGCAAAGAGTAAAATATTCAGATGTATATTTAGTTGAGAAAGTGTTGAAACGAAAAAATAACAAAGTTTTCGTAAAGTGGTTAGGTTTGGATAAGAGACATAACAGTTGGATAAACAAAGATAATATTCTATAAATAGTTGGATAGAGAGGGGTGGTAACTCATATAAATTAAGACTGATTTATAATCCTCAACCAGAGAGCCGCTAATTGCCTACACAATTCTGCAACAATTGCTATGAGTACTTTTGTTTTTGTCAAAACTCAGTCAATTTGCATTATCCAAAAACGACCTTAGATTTACAGTGCTACGAAACATTAGGTGATAGCCCGCTAAATTGTCATTGTAAAAGGCAACAGAAAAAGGTATGTAATTAGTTTCTGTTATATAAGTAGTTTAGCTGATGTTATGCTTGCTCTAGAAGGAACAAAAAATGGCTTCAGAAACAACCACCACCACAACGTTAGCAGATTTAGATTCCTTTCTAATAAGTGAAAATATAATCTCTCCACCACCACCACCATCGCCAGCAGCATTATCAGCTTCATCAACCATAACGGCAGCCGATTTGGAGGATTTTTCAATAAGTGAAAATGTAATCTTTCCACCATTACCACCATCACCACCACCACCACCATTACCACCATCACCAGCATCAGTACCAGCTTCATCGGGAGCAATAACAGCAGCAGCAAAAGCTGTAGAAGTCCTAGTATTTTTAGAAGATCTAGCAGTAGGTGAAATTTATTGTGGTTGTACACTGGGAAAAACCATGTCCGGAATAGTTATTATGCAACATGAAATGTTAAATATTATACTGCCGAGAAAGATAGGAGCCGCTGTGTATGATGACTACATGGCTAGATCCAGAGATGGACAATCCCAGATGAGTTTTATATATAATGGTGTGGATAAACCAAATGTGATAACATTTATGAATTTTTAATAATGTACTATTTTCTAAAAATAAATACATTTAACTGTTAAATTATTCTTTCATTTTCACACATCCTATACACGAACATACAAGTATAACTTTATTCTGCTGAAACAAAATGAAATTAAAGCAAGCGTCTCAAACCTTAAAATCAAAATCATTGGAACTGCAGAAAAGGTAGTTAATCATTGTTATTATTCTGTAGAAGAATTTAACTGTGGAAAATTTGTTCTAGAAGGAAAATCCATAAGCTAAAGAGAAGCTGCTAAAAGACATTAAACATAAACTATTATTAACTAATTGTATTTTATCTATTAAACTTTTAAACTTAAATTAAAATATACTTATTAACAATAACATTATGTGTTTTATTTATTTATATCAGGCTTAAAGTGGTGGGGTTAATTAGATACAAATGGAAAGAAAAACAACGATGAGTTCACCATTCTACATTATATATTGGGTGTATCATAGAAAAAATCAGTATTAATAAACCATTGTGTTGAAGAGTATTTAACAATTTAAGTTCCATTTGGAGTCCATCCCCACTCTTCCCACTACTACTAGTCATCATGGGTGTTTCTTATTATATACAGTACGTTTTCTTCGATGACAACGGTAAAATATTGAAAATGGATACTCTGGAGTGCTACAAATTTCAAAAGGTTGGAGAGAATGTAATTATACCTCCTGGTGCAACGACAATCAGAATAATTGGTTACCATGAAGAAGAAGATGATATAACTGTTTATTCTACTTCAGAGTCTGAACTGGACAAAAGTGAAGCAGATGATGATGATGATGATGATGATGATGATGATGATGAAACTCAAATAGAAAGCAAAGATTAAGTAAAAATAAAAGTAATTTACAACCTCAATAATAATAACTTATGTTATGTGAATTAGTAAAAAACACTAAATACATATTTTTAAAAGTCTATTATGTGTTTTATTTATCTCAGGGGGTGAGGGGGGAGAGTTAGACATTACAGGTTTAGGCTAGTCTAGGCTTGTGGAGATTTCTCATACATTTCTTTCTTTATTTGACCTTGAAGAGCGCTCTACCCGCGCCACCAACCATACTACTAATCACCAACGAGCGCTTCTTCACCGTAAATGGGCGAGTGGTCGAGTGGTGTCAGTCGATTGCATTGTAAACACTAGGTCTCCGGTTCAAATCACACCGCACGCCTATTTTTTTACATTATTTCAAATCTCCCGCTAAACTGGGCGTGTGTGTGACGTCATCCATGGCGCCAGCAAGGCGGCACAAAGTTTGCAAGTCCAGACTTGTCTCTCGCGCTCGAGATTACAGCCCGCGCACGTCAATAAGATAAGAACGAGAGCGCAAAGGGCGCATAGCAACCGCACATGCACAGACGTCAATAAGATAACAAACAAGCTCAAAGGTCGAATAACAAACACAGACGTCAACAAGATAAGAGATCAAAGGTCAGATAAGGCTGTCAAGGTCACGTGACGTCAGAGAGGCTCCGAACGGGGTTCTGAGGCACGACCGAACTCAAGGTCATTTTTGTCCCAGGATCCCGGTAGCTACACTACTGACGGTAAATTTTATATATTGTTTCATATCTTGTTTTTGTTTATGTATATGTATACACATTGTAATATACTGACCCTCGATTTATTTGCAGCGTGGCCTGAAGACGAAGCTTATAGCTTTGAAACATATGTAGCCATAAGCCCTCAATAAAACAACACCAGACCACACTCCCTGAGTTTTATTACTGAAGACATTAATGTTTTTAATAATATTTAATTCTATTGATTATATTTATTTATATTTATGTATAAGAATAGTTTTTTTTTGTTAAAATTCCTATATATTTTATAATTATATTTTATTAACACTTGAATTACGGCATCAATTAGCAGAATTGTTGAAACGCGGAGGTTTCATATTGTGAAAATGGTCATCCAATGAGCCTCGATTTCTTGAGAATTTATGAACTACATCAGATGACTGACTCATTGATACAACTTGACATGAATCAAACTGTAAAGACGCTAGGATTACAATGGGAAACTAACGATGATGAGATATAATGTTATGTAACAGACAATAATAATATAATAATAATCCACGCCTTAACATCCCCCAACAGCTTTCGCCACTACAGGGGCATCGGCAGGCCCGAATTATCGTTATTATGGCCCGCGTCTGTGGCACGTCTTAAGTTGTTTGGCTTTCAGCATTCGCCGTGGAGTAAAGGAAAACCACAGAAAAACTTTTACTCTGAAAGCAGGGCGTGGGATTCGAACCCACGTCCCCCAGATTGATAGTCAAGCGCGCTACCACTCGACCACAGTATGGCTAACAAGTCCGGCTGACAAGGAACATATGACAAAACGTAATATTCGATCACAAATAGCACGATTATTCGATCCACTGGGATTGTTAGGCCCAATTATTTGCAAGGCAAAGGTTATCATGCGAAAAATCTGGCATTCAAATTTAGATTGGGATGACGAGATACCAGAAGAGATAGCCAACAAATGGGGAATATTTATATCGCAACTACCGAAGTTAAATGAGTTAAAAGTACCTAGACAAGTGCATAGATGAACCACAAGAGATTCAACTGCATGGATTTGCTGACGCATCGTAAATTGCTTACGGCGCTTGTCTTTTCTTAAGATCAACCAATAAAGGAGTGCACTGTGTTCGCTTGTTGACAGCTAAATCTAGAGTTGCACCACTGAAAAAGCTAAGCTTACCACGGTTAGAGCTTTGTGCAGCTGTTTAATAAGCAAATCTCGTATCAGCAGTTTGCAAGTTACTGATCGTAAAACGTGACAAGACAATCCTGTGGTCTTATTCAACGATAGCATTAGCATGGCTCAAGACACCTCCATTAAAATTAAAAACATTTGTTGCAAACAGAGTATCAGAAATCCATCAATTGACTGCAGATATTGAGTGGAGATGGGTTAGTACCAAAGACAACCCCGCTGACGTGATGATATTCAGAGGATGATTACCTGAACACATCATGTAAGATGACGAAGTATGATTTACAGGACCTCAATGGTTGAAAAGGACAGACATCGAATGGCCTTTGAGCAACGAGCAAGAGGAAATTCCAGAAGAAACATTGGAACTCAAACCATCTACACCAACGTGCCTTACAACTATCAACATATTCATACTTTTTGAAAGAAGTTTGCCAAATTAGAAAGATGCATGGAATATTGTATAAGATTTATACATAACAGCAGAAATAAGGAAAGTCACTCCCACGGCACTTTGACATTATCAGACCTTAATAAAACCAGAACAACGCTAATAAAATTAGCACAAATTGAATGTGTTGCGAACGACATCGAATTTCTGGATCAAGGAGAAGATGTGTAATGGAAATGTATTGGGCAAGCTGAAATCATTAAATCCATTCATCGATCAGGAGGGCCTCTTACTAGTAGGAAGGAGACTACGAATGCGAACATCAAATATAACGAAAAACATCAAATAATTCTTCCATCAGAACATACTTTCACAAAGCTTTTCATCAAACACGAGCACATAAGAACAATGCGTGCTATGACACAAAACTTACTTAACCACTTACGACAAGCTTACTGGCCCACAAACGAACGAAGTACAGTTAAGAAAATAATTCACCTTTGCAAGAAATGTTTCCGATTTAGAGCTGCCAAACTAGAGAACAATAAAATGTTGGGAAATTTACCGGCGTGTGGATTTCAAACTGTTCACCCCTTTTTGAACGTTGGGATTGAATATGTCGGACCCCTACTTATTAGTGCTAGTAATTTGAAGAGAGCCCCAACTTTAAAGGTATATACAGATTGTGTCCGCAAAAATTAGGCATAGGTCTATAGAAACTAGCGTTTCGGAGCACATGCACGCAACGGTAGAACTATCGCAGATCTAACAACGCTTCATAACATTCATATCTTTGCAATCGCGATGTACTCTCCGCTAGAACAGCTTCAGATCAACAAGTGGTATAATTATTATTATTATTATTACGGTGGCAATTCGGCGCAACAGTGCGTGGATTTGTTTGCTATCGCTTTTGAAGGCAGACCTATCCCGTGCAGATAAACCATTTTCAATATTGTGCATCAATATGAAAAAAATCTTAGTCTAAAGAGCTGCACTACTTGTCATCCAAGGGAGGTCCACAGGAAGTTGAGGCAAAAGAACGACGGGATGTACTAATCTGCGGTTCTGTACTACTGGACGATAAGAAATCCACTCGAGGGATTGGCGAGGAATTGGGTATTAGTAACTAAACCGTTCCTAAGGCTCTGAAGAAGGGTGATTTCCGGAGTTATAAGTACTCAAAGACTCGGGAAACCTTCGCAGAGGACAGTATTGGTAGAATTGAGTTTTGTGAAACTGCAATGGAAAAGGCGAACGCAGATGAAAATTTTATACAAAATACTATTTTTACTGATGAATCGACTTTTCCGTTACATGGTAAACCTAATCCTTCCATTCTTCGATATTGGGTCCAACAAAATCAGCACCGAACGACCGAGCTTACCGTACTCAATATTTCGAAAAACTAAATATTTGGGCTGGTATTCTAGGCAATCGTTTAGTTGGTCCATTCTTTAACGATGGATCTCTTACCGCCCAGACGTACCTTACTTTGCTGCAAGAGCAAGTACTTCCCGCCATTTATAACCTTCGCGGAGTAGATCAGGATGATGTTTGATTTCAGGAAGACGGCTGTCCTGCTGTTAACGCGGCCAGGGTGCGAGAATTTTTAACAACCGCCTTTCCTCGCCGTCTTATTAGTGGGACAGGCGACATTCGTTGGCCCCCAAGATCACCTGATCGGTCTCCAAACGTTTTTTTCTTGTGGTGTTATCTTCAAAATACCATTTATGTTGCTGCAGTCAATAGGGCACATCATTTACAGGAGTTGAGAGCATAAATTACAGAAGCTGTCAACACTGTGACAGCCGAAACGCTCTCTGGCGTGACGGACAACTTCTACAAACGGCTCGGATACAGTCTTACAGCGCAAGGCGGAATCTTTGACCCCGAGTTAAAATAATGTTTATTTAATTGTTTATTCGTAGTAGAATGTGAGATAATTTATATTTTTTTGAGAATAGCGTTTTTATTTTCTTATATTATTTTCTGACAATAAGACAGAATTTAGAAATTATGTATGCACTATGTTGGGTTGTTGTCGTTGTAGAACAATGTGGACTGTATTACTTGTTTATTTGTGGAAAAACGTTCGCTTCCAAGCCGGTACGTCTTACTACTACTACATCTGTGTCCCGACTGACTCGCCTAGCAACCGAACCGCACCTCAAATGCACGCTATCCCCACTCTCCTATACGAAGTGCGCATGAACTAGTGTTACCGTTCCTACACTTGCCCTGAATAATAAGAAAATGCCACCCTAAGCACTTCAAGATTTTGATAAGTAATGATATAAATAAGCAGTCCCTTTGTTCAAGAGATCACTGTTAATCCAACTCTTAACTGTCAACATCGCGCTCGCGTGAACTACCGCTTTCGCGACCACTAACTTACTTATCAAGCTTTAAGTGATTAGTACCACCGAAAACCAAAACCGAAATACGTGAAAGACTTTCCATAAAGTGAAGTGAATCACATAATATTACAAACCATTATTTTTAACCGTAACCATATACTTGTGCGTAGTTTTTAGACATTTTTGTCCTTTTTATAATAAATAAACTTTTTAAATAACAAACACTCGGTATAGACTTTGTAATTCTAGTTCTAGAATTTATACAATATTAAACACACCATGTACGTGCATTTTTAAAAGAAGCACAAAAGCGAGCGCATACAGTCCTGCGAACAACAAACTACTAGCTGCTACTAGCACACGAAGCGCGCACCGGGGAACCGCTTAGCCGCTGACAAATACGCCGAGTGGGTACAAACTTGAGCAATGTACTAGGCGGTCTAGTTTGCGTGTGCACGGTATACCGGAAGAGAAGAACGAAATCGTTGAAGACAAGCTACTAGCTATCTTTCAAGACAAATTAGGTGTGCCTATCACAGCAAATTCCACAGATCGTTGCCATCGTGCTGGTCCAGTCCGTGGTTTTACAACTACAAAAAGAAAACAGTGTGCCTGGTGTTAAGTTCACCAGTTATAAGTTTCGCGAAAGTATTTTGAGAGCTAAGGCAAAGCTAAAACGATCTAATTTGGTGGTGAGTGAAGATTTGACACATAATAAGAACAATTTGCTGAAGGCAGGTTGACTTAAATTCGGTAACAGAGGAGCGTGGTCTGATGACGGACGTATCTTTGTAATTAGTAGTGACTCTAAGATTGTTATCGAGTCGCTTGATGATTTGGATGGTTTGCCAGCATTGACAGATCAAAATGTACCGGACATTTCATTGGCTTAGGCATGTCGGCATTTTTAATTCTATTAGCTCTTTATTAATTTTTTGTTTGTTTGTATTTTGGACTTAGTAAGTATACTCATTTTATTTTCATTTTTAAAAGGGCTTGCGCTTGTAGCATAGTGTGTGCGATTACAGTCGAAGTCGAAGAGTTTCAGTTAGAAAACTGTTTAGTTGTTTTTCTTTGTTTCGTACTGTTGCGGTCGGTTCGAGTGTAGGGTGCTGTGCTTTGATTTTTCTTTTGCCATTTATCTTTGTTATAAATATTTGTATACAGTAGAAGGGCTATGAGAGTACGGGATCAATTTTACGTGTAAATTTAAAGGGGGGTATAAATATACTTTACTTCCGGTCTAGGTAGAAAGAGATAGCTATAGTTAGTCGCAAGTGTGACAAGGATAGTTGATATCCATTAAGCGTCATCCTTATCTTTTTGCGGTTGCAGGAGTCCATTGAGCGTTATCCTTATTTTTTGAGGTTGAAGTAGTCCAGGTAGTCAGCTGATGACGTCATCAACTTTAAAAATGCCTGCATGAGATTTGGAGCCTGGAGATTTGAACTTGGGAACTCAGACCAGCAGTCCAACGCCTTAGCGTAATCGGCTACCACTCGATATACAACGCAGTGCGTTGATTATGTCGATATGCTGGCGGGTTTAGAGTGTCTGTCTGGGTGATGTACCGTTTAGGCTGTCCCGTGTAACGTTTCGACTTTGTTGCGCCAGAGTGT
Source organism: Melinopterus prodromus (assembly GCA_964023965.1). Lineage (NCBI taxonomy): Eukaryota > Metazoa > Arthropoda > Insecta > Coleoptera > Scarabaeidae > Melinopterus > Melinopterus prodromus. The sequence goes on along the minus strand of OZ030393.1, from coordinate 32,515,932 downwards.
GCTCGAACCGTCCACGCCTACCACTTAAAGTTCTACCCACCTAAAATACTCCGTTGAAAATTCCACCAGCATATAATACAAATTTTCGCGCCAACCCTAAAAAATCAACCCCACCAACCCCAAACGTACCAACCTCACGCGCGCTAACGGCATGCCGACCGGACGCCATATTTTAATGTCGTCTTCTTGTTTTAAATGGGGTTTGAGCACCATCTTCGTATTTAGACTGTCAACTCTTAAGGCTCCGTTTTAAAAACATCGCAACTTCGAAACGAAATATTTGGTTGCGATGTTTTTTTTTTGCTGGGAGTGGTCAGCCTGTCCCCCACCAACGTCAACCAGGCCACAGTTTTACGATAAGGGAGGGGGGTTGGGAGTTTAGAGCAAGCAGGCAAAGGCGGAGTATAGTCGACGCGAGTACATTCGAAGGGGAAATACTCAGCCAGTATGTCGCCGCGCGAAGGCGCTTTCGCTTTCGCTCAAGTTACAATGTAATCTGTGTTCTCACTCATCACGGTCGCATATGAATCCCGGATTGCATACCTACAGCTGGCTGGCGGCTGCCAGACGGTAAAACAAAATATATTGATGCTATTTTAATTTAGAGAGAGCGCGCTCGATATTATAATATTTAATCTTTTTAACAGGGTGACATAGGTACATACAGTATAATAAATTGACAAAAAATGTATTAATTCATCGTTGAACACATCGTTGAATTATGGACTTCAATTTAAAAAGGAATTAAAATCTAGCAATTAGGACCCAATACATCCATAAACATGATAGATATCGAACGAACGCACGAAAGTGACACACGAAGACAAAAAGAACATAGTACATAGTCTAGTGATGGGCATAATCGTATTATTTATAGAATCGATTATTAGCATTCGAGTGATCTGCAAAATCGTATGATTTGGTTCTCGAGATATTCTCGATTAATAATCGATTTTAATCATCGATTTTTAAAAATCGATTTTTAATCATCGATTTTTCATAATCGATTTTAATAATCGATTTTAATAATCGGTTTTTCATAATCGATTTGAATAATCGATTATTATTAATGGATTTTTGAAAATCGATTTTTAATAATCGATTTTAATAATCGATTTTTCATAATCGATTTTAATAATCGGTTTTTCATAATCGATTTGAATAATCGATTATTATTAATGGATTTTTGAAAATCGATTTTTCATAATCGATTTTTCAAAATCGATTATTCGAATCGATTTTTCATAATCGACTATTCCCGATTTATAGTCGAGTCGAATGAATTCTGCATTTGAAAAATTATTTGCTACTCTGTTAGTGTACTCACAAGCCATGTGTGCTCGCTCTATCGCTAACACCACAGGCGACAATATACGATACATCAATAAAACCGATCAATTAATTTGATTTGTTAGAATAAAAAGAAAGGTGACAAACGTGAAATTTGCCGAAGCCTGCTTAATTGCTAAATTCTAATGTTTCAATAATAACAAACAATATCAATTATATCATTAATTTTCGAATTATTTCGCGCAGAGCAGTAAATAATTTCTCAAATGCAGAATTCATTCGACTCGACTATAAATCGAGAACAACCCATTATGAAAAATCGATTAGAATAATCGATTAAGAATAATCGATTATTAAAATCGATTATGAAAAATCGGATATTAAAATCGATTATTAAAATCGATTTTGAAAAATCGATTTTTAAAAACCGATTATAAAATCGATTATTAAAAAAATCGATTTTTAAAAATCGATTATTAAAATCGATTATTAACAAATCGATTTTTAAAAATAATAATCGAGATATCTCGATTAATTCAAAAGTCGATTGTAATCGAATGCGCCCATACTAGTAGATACATAGTCCAAAGTACCCCAAACGATTTATATACATCCCACTGCATCCAAACTTCTAAAATAGAAATTCAAAATGTTAAATTTTTTATGTTGATTTAAATTTCCGGGTATTTAAAAATTAAAAATGTTAAATTAAACCGATCACTGTCAGTTATGATTACTACTAACGTTTCATAATGTTTCAAAATTATTATTTTGTGGATAACTAGCTAGCTCTGATCTATTGCCTGTTTTGATAGTACTAAAACCAAAGCAAAGCTACATAGAAATACTATTTATAGCACTACTAAAAAAAAGTTTGATTTTCCGTAGAAAATAAGTAGAAAATAAACACTTTAATTCTGTCCAGATTCACAAAATAACGCTCCGTTTCACTTTGGGCATAATAATATTTAAAATGCGAGAACTTGGTCTCGCCAGTCAAACAGTCTAAAAATCGCAGTGGGCGTGGCGTGGTTATAGGCGGTGGTTAAAACTCCTCACGTCTGCTGTCTACACAGCACAGCAGTAATATAGGCAACTAAATACACTTTTGGAAATTATCGCTTTTGTCGATTAGCGGAAAAAATATAATGTTTGGGTTAAAATTGTATTTAAATAAAAACGCTAAAGTTTACGTGGCAGGAACAGCTTAATCGATGAAAATGTCATTACCATTTGTGTTTGGATGATACATAGACATGAAATAAATAAGAAAAACACATGGGAAGCAAAATCTAATCATAAATAGTTTCGTAATTACCTTTGAAAATGACGTATTTTAGGTTATGAACTAGTGGCTTTTTGTGGGGATTTTTTGCTTTGGCTAGTTTGAACGCCTGTTTGAACGGAATGAATTGAGGGAATTACTTCAATTTTGTTAAAATGGCGGGCGCTAGCGGATCTACTCGTTATACAAAGGTACATGAAGTATGGGATTTGGTGAAGGATCCTGAAATACTTTGTGCTCAACTAGGCGAGTGGGGTGTCATACCCCAAGTAGGGCATTATCCTTGTCCGAAATGTGGCCAACAAATGAGGATTAGTGTTGATAAGCATACGTGAGTACGACTGTTAACGCATATTTTAAATTTCTAAATCTCATTATATTTTAGGGCTGACGGAGTCCGCTGGTATTGCGGCAACACGAGCCAGAAGGGTCATCGGAAGCGAACTCTGTGCAAGTACAGAGTTGGGCTACGTACGGGGACCTTTTTCTATCGATCCCGACTTTCCATTTTCCAAATTTTGGGATTTGTAGTTCACTGGGTTTCCTGCATTTCTCTAAAGTTTGCTTGTCAGCAATTGGATATCACGAGAAAAACCGCGGTGGATTGGTCCTCTTTCTGCCGTGAGGTTTGTGTCGAGTTTTTCATTACCAACAAGCAGAAATTAGGGGGTGTGGGGAAAGTAGTTGAAATAGACGAATCTAAGTTTGGCAAGAGGAAGTACCACCGTGGGCATTATGTTGAAGGGCAGTGGGTGTTTGGAGGTTACGAGCGAGGCTCAGGAAGGGTTTTTATGATACCCGTCAATGATCGCTCGGCTGATACATTGTTGCCGATCATCCAGGAATGGATTGAGCCCGGACCAACTATCATTAGCGATTTTTGGCGGGCCTATGATTGCCTTTCCTCCGAGCGGTATGTACACTTGAAGGTCAACCACTCGATTAATTTCAAGGACCCGGCCACAGGTGCACATACTAACGCGATTGAGTCGTCGTGGCGGGCTGCCAAAGCAACAATTTCTGCCAGTGGCCGTAGAAAGAAACACTATTTGGGAAATTTAGCTCGGTACATGTTTTTTAAAAGATGTAACGAGCGAAATTTGAACCGGACGGAGGAATTTTTGCGTTTAGTGGGGCAAGTGTATAACCCGTTATTACCGCCCTTTAATATGTTACCTGAAGAAGAGAACCGTACAACCGATGAGTCTGGCTTTTCCTCCTGAAGATCCGTGACATTCCGAGGCGCTAGCCGCTTGCCACGGCCCTTTTCAGGGCCACCATACAATTTATCCGAAGAGTGACGGATTCGCATGAGTTATTCAAACAAACGTAGCAAACGAGTTCTTTTATTTCTATGACTGTAATAACTGACAGCTTCAAATTGTAAAATATAACAATATATCCGTTGGAATACCCCATAGTTGCCCATGGGGGCAGTTGAACTGTTTCGTTTATTATTTTTGAGCGGTGTTGGTCGATTGGTTGGTTGGTTTTGTTCGTTGGGTTGGTTGGTTGGTTTGGTTTATTGGGTTGGTTGGTTGGTTTGGTTTGTTGGTTTGGTTTGTTGGTTTGGTTTGTTGGTTTGGTTGGTTGGTTTGGTTGGTTGGTTTGGTTGGTTGCTTGGGCGGTTGAACCGGCTTTCGTGGCGGGGTACCGCGCGCAAGGCGCGCGGTACCTCGCCACGAAAGAAAAACCGGTGTGTTTTTGAGGTTATGGAGGTTATGTAATAACAAAAACCAAAAAACTATGTAAAACTAACTAATTTTTGTCTTCCCAGCCTAAGTTCGATCAAAAAACCACGTTTTTGAGGGTTTCAAGGTAATTCCAAAAGAGAAAACGTAAAAACAGCTGTTCCTGTAAAGTAAAGAAATATCTATTTTTGTATTGTAAGTTTGGCTGGGGGTTTTATATTTAAAAAATCTGATGTGGCCAGGCACATGACTTTATCATACAATATATAAAATTAATAGTTTAGCTGCATGAGAATCTATTTGACTGAGATAAATGGTGTCTGCATTAAAATTAAACTAGTTAGCCAGGATTTGACAGATATTTTGATAGTCAATAGTATCAATCGAAGGTATTGTCAAAGCATCAGCATTTGACACTACCTACTGTCACCAGAATAATAGTTGTTTATCTCACAAGTGCCGAAAGTACGGAATAGCACAACGAGCGGTGATGCGGCGCATCGTCGTCGCATGTGAGCGAGTCGCGCTATGTAGTTTTCGGCAGGAGTGACATCAACGTTCAAAAAATGTCTTAGGCATAAATTATTCAAAATTTCCTCTGCTTTAATTTATTATTTAACTATTTTGACGAAATTACAAAAATGGCGGGTCATCTGCAAAATCCTTGAAAAAGGCTTGGAATAAACTAGCAGTTCCTTTGGACCCTTTTAAACCAAAAGCTTTTCAGCTCTAAGTTTAGTCATAAAACTTCTAAATATGAACTTTCGTCCCGGTACCTTTAGTAGTTTCTCCGGAATCGTCGCCACAAAAATCGAGTACACACACACACAGACACAACACACGCACACGCACGCGCCCACACACGCACACGCACACGCACACGCACACGCACACGCTCACGCACACGCACACGCACACGCACACGCACACGCACACGCACACGCACACGCACACGCACACGCACGCCCGCCCGCCCGCACGCACGCACGCACGCACGCACGCACGCACGCACCCACACACACACACACACACACACACACAACACACACACACACACACACACACACACACACACACACACACACACACACACACACACACACACACACACACACACACACACACACACACACACACACACACACACACACACACACACACACACACACACACCCGCACACGCGCACACGCGCACACGCGCACACACGCACACACGCACAGACACAGCGGAGCGGTAGAACTGGGTCTTAAACGATGCGCTGTTTGACCGTCAGCCGTTCTATCGCCCCCTCGATGTACCGATAAACCCCCTATCTTTGGATTTTAAATTTTGCCTGTAGAGTACAAACTTATCGAATAAGACAATAGACTTCCGGTTTTATCGACAAAAGCCCTATATCACGAGAACTAAGGCCCTGAGTGAAAAAATAATTGAATATTCTGTCCGATTTTATGTACACGAACATGATGGCGTTATGGTCTTTACCGCAACGGCATTCGATCTATCATTTTCAAAAAAGCATGACTCATCCACACGACCGGTGTCGAACGCCAATACGTAAGTCACACGTCACTGTTAGAGAGAGAATGCATTAGGATTTTCTGTTTTGAACGTAATCAACCGTGCAACGCGGTAGAGTGAGTCATAAGTCGATGTTAGATATATTACGCACTAGCTTTTAAACGGGTGACATATCTAAAAAATAACTTCACCACTGGGTTTGCTATTAGGGTTGCATATAGAAACGAAAAAGAAAAATTGTTAAAAAGGTACTAATATTATTATACTTGTGGACTTCCGGTTTTAGCGACAAAACCTCTATATCTCGATAACTAAGGACCTGAGCCAAAAAATAATTGAATATTATGTCCGATCTTATGTATACGAACAAGATGGCGTTATAGATTTTCCCGAGAAGGCACTACAACTACCCTTTTTAAAAGTATGACTCATACCTCTAACTTTTAAACGGAGTGACATATCTAAAACATAACTTCACCAATAGGTTTGTTATTGGGGTGCATATCCGAATGAAAAGGAAAAATTGACAAAACGGCACTTATTATACTTCTATGTATAATAATAATGTCATATTTTTATTAGTATTATTTACAACCATTGTAAAAAGTATGAGTCATCTAGCGTCTTGATCGCAGCGAGTGAGTTGCGAGCGAAAATCTTAGTTCTCGGGTAAATTTAAAAATATCTATTTTTTTATATAATAAAAAGCGGTTGGATTCCTTATTCTTCTTTAATTATGTGTATCGCTACATGTTTCGTGTCCCACTGGGCACTTCTTCAGGCGCTACAGAAAACGAGATCAAATTACACAATTGACAAACGAATCATATTCCACAAACATAAAATCAGTAAAAACTAACATTTCGTCAAGTGTGGATCTTGGAGAACAAAAGTAATCTACGTAACATACGAAGGTCACAGACAAACATATAAAGTTACGCAATAAATTAACATTTATAAAATTGAAACCGCATGCGGTCAAAAATATGCGGCACGTCGAGTGGTTAGGGTCGAATGGACCTCGTGTGTATCGAGTGTGAATGAAAATTTCTTCCGTTATACTAAGACATGCGCATATGCATATAAAATGTTTGAAAACGTGGCAAAACATAAAATATAATCAAACAGTAAAAATTCTTTGGTCTGCCAACCTCAAACTGTGCACGCTACGATTATATTATTAATTTGAATAGAGGTTTATAACATAGGTCGTTTTGTTTGTTGAGGCATTGTATGTTTGGGTCCTTTTTGGATTTTTCAATTTCGTACGCTTCGAGTATTTTAATCTTTGAATTTTTATTGCTTCTGTGTAGCAGTTTCGCGTTGACGGTATCGAATTTATGTCCGCTGTGAAAAAGGTGACTACCAAATTCCGATATTGTCACATCTCGAAGATGTTCCTTTATCCGAGTATTAACAATTCTCCCGGTCTCACCCACATATACTGCATTACAATCAATGCACCCGAGTCTATAAACTCCGCTATTTTTGAGAGGATCCGATCTGTCTCTAGTGTTAGCAAATATAGATTTTATAGTGTTATTGGTCTTAAATGATAAATTGACGTTGCTATCCTTGAATATGTTTTTTACCGGATTAAAATTGTAGTGTGAGTTGAAATTGATGGATTTGTAAACTTTCTCATTAATCACTCTGGCATCCTGGAAATTATGGTTGCTGTGTAGTCTCTGTCTTTTTCGTTTTATCATTTTGTCTATCATGCTTGGGTTATAACCATTGTTTTTAGCTATAGTCTTTATTATATTATTTTCCTTATCGAAGTTTTGTTCGGAAATAGGAATGCTGAAGAGCCGGTGTATTAGACTGTTAAAGGCTGCCAATTTATGAGTGTAGTGATGGTTGGAACTATAGGGTATTATTACGTCAGTGGTAGTAGGTTTACGAAATATGTCAAAGTCCAACGTTTCGGCATTCAAACTTCTAGTAATGGAAATATCTAGAAAACTAAGTGTTCTATCCTTCTCCACTTCTAGAGTAAATTGGATTTTAGGGTTAAAATTATTAATGATATTATGAAAGACCGAAAGTAGGTCCCTACCACCATTCCAAACACAGATCACATCGTCAACATAGCGCCTGTTACGGCGCTTTTCTCTCAAACGATGTCGTCCTACCTCACTCGCCTCTCTCCTTGAAATCCCTCGTTGTCCCTGCTAGCTCAGCTGAAGAAGGGAGCGGTTCTTCGATAATTTATAAGGCGCCACGTGTTCAACCTAGAAGAGGGAAAGCTCCAACACGGAGAGCCGGGTGTTGGTTTGAAAGAACACAAGTGAGTCGGAGTACAATCAAAGATTTATTAATCAATAACGTGGAGTAATAGCAATTGGTAAACCAAGACAGAAGCATGTAGGGTGCACTTAAAGTTAATCCAAAAATATATCGTAGGGCTGATCCCTGCCACAATAAATCAAAATAGCCTCAAAAAAGGGGCGCCAAAATAATCACTAAATTAGACACAACATAATCTCAAACGTCTCAGCGTCTGACAAAAAAAGATTATAAAAATCAACCATCAACGAACCCTGTCGATATTTAAAGTTGGAAATCTCCAACACTCAACCAAAATAAAATAAAATCGGAAGTGCAAACCCGTCAGTTCGAAATGGCCAAATCGTACGTACGCGTTAGGTATCCGGTAAACGTCTAGCGACAAATAAACCTCAAAATTATAAATATTATCGTTGATTGCGTTGATCACAACAGAGTTTAAATTACTAAAATCCTTAAAAATCAAAATCGGTGAAGCCGTTACGTTTAAACAAACTCAAAAATGTTATGGGAACTTGAAGAGTTCCCAAACAATGAAAAAAATAAAATCACTGAAGGCGTCGATTGAAGTGACCTCCAACAAAAGCAACAAAAGGAAACACCGAACGTTAATATGCTGGAAGGTTCCCGAACCTCAACGACTAAACCTGATATATAACCTCCACGCAAAGCCGTAGGAATCACCAGTTAAAATACGGTACCCAACCGTCAAAGTCAAATCTAAATTTTGGGGTTAAATTGCGACTACGCAAACTAATTGAGGTTAGGCGACAACCATACGTGAAGCGTCAACGCAAAGGTGAAGGCTATACTTCGATCCCGCAAACTAAGTAGGGTTAAGTACGTTGAACCCTATAAATGCTATCGTCAATGTATCTCCGAACTAAAATGAGGTTAGAAAAAAAACCTTCCGAAGTTCTGCGGCAAATCGGTCGGTCGGCGTGGCCGGCGGCGAGCTCGACCGGTTCCGGAAACAATCAAGACACAGTACCTTAACTTCCGCTACGATAATAATAAAAAAAGGAATTTTCCAATCGTGCAATCCAACGAAAGAGGTCCTCGTCGGGGTTTTCTGCGGAGTCCCTACGTCCAACGTTCTACGGGTACGTTCCCGGGATCGCTAAGTCGCTATGTCGCAATCCAACGAAAGAGGTCCTCGTCGGGGTTTTCTGCGGAGTCCCTACGTCCAACGTTCTACGGGTACGTTCCCGGGATCGGTAATTCGCTATGTCGGCACCAAGCAAGCAGGGAATCAACGTATGGGGGATTCCTCAAACAGACGTGGCTCCTATCAGCTCGGTATCCGTGATCCGAAGTTCTAAGCGCTGTTAAACGTCGCTGGCCTGAGCCCTGCCGTAGTTCCTAATGACCACAGTACAAATGAGACACGTGCTCGACGGAAACTAAAAAAAAAAAAGAGAGAACTTACCCCTCTTGGGGAAAAACCAAATCCGGCACCAAACCTTCGATCGAGAGTAACGTAGCCACTATTTCGACCAAGAGTCCCCACAATTATCCGTCTTAAAGTGTAAACGCCGTAAGGAATGACTCTGGTCTACCAATGGCGGCCGTGAATTAAGATACGTCACACGTCTGGAGTCGTCGAAGTTGGGGAAGCGAATGAAACGAAGAACACCAGAAACTGGCGTTTGTAACCAGAAAAACGTCAAGGAGGCTACCTACGGCACCGAAGTCCCCAGAAGTGTCCTACGCCACAACCAAACCGCCGATAGATAATAAACGAAAAGTCCAGCACGTGACAGATTCCTGCACAACAACAAAACCTCAAAGTATCAAGGAAATCATAAAACAAATAAAAAAGTTAATTTTGTAAACAAAATCCACAAAAACTCTTAAAACGTCGAAATCAAAAAATTATACCAAATTTTGCGCAAATACTAAACAGATCGACATGAACTTAATCGGAATAGGTGCGGAAAAATGTGGGCATCATTTCAAACCAAATTCCACTCCAAACGCTACACAATTAGCGGAGTAATCGAATTAAATCTCTGAAACGGCAAATCATGGACAAGAAAGCCCCCCCCGCGGTATGCAACCAGTCGTGCAGCCAGAGTAAAAATTCAACTAAGGTCGTAAAACGAAATCTGAACGTAACAAATCCCACCCTTTCCTCAAAAAAAAAATATATTAAGTGCTGTAAGGCACTGGGAGTAAGCGACACAATTTACAAAGATGAGCACGAATCCGTTCCGCAAACCAACACCGATGAGCCGCGACAAGACCTGGACCAAAACTCCTATCCTTAAACCTAACTTAAAAGTGGTGTCTGGGATAACCGACGATGCCCGAGCCAGCGCGCAGATCTCAGGGGTGAGCTCTTAAAACATAAAGGGGACAACACAAATAGAGAGGAAGGGATTCAGCATTGCGCTCCAGTCGAGCGACTGGACCCTCGTGTACAGAATCAGAATAGAACCGTCCAAACGGTAAGAAGGAAGGAAGGGAGCTCATCCCCGGACCAACGCACAACCCGAACATCGCCAGACAACCCAACCACCACAGAAACAAAATGTCGGGAACAAAGCCCAAAACAAAAAAGGTACCACCCGTAAACAAAAATACACCATAAGACCTGACTGCCTAGGAGGGATAACTACCCCCTAGGGTGGTGGTACTCGAAAGTTCTCGAAGAATCCAAAGATTCCACGGGAGAGATTCCCGTGAAACCTTGCGAGCAATGCTCGACATAAGTGATCCAAAAATTGCCAAGGCTAAACCAAGCCAAGGCGGAACACAAACGAAAACGAAAATAGAGAAGCATTCCACGCGTTGGGAAGGCTTCCTTCCAACTTCCTTTGCAGGAGACGATGATATGCCGGAGAAAACTGGGTCCCTTCACGCAGGTTCACGGTGACGGTATTATATGCCCCCAGTCACAGGGCACCATCCGGAACTCTCACTACAGAAGACCGACTCCTAAAAGAGATAAACCCAAATCGCGCTGGGGAACGCGCATAAGACGGAACGACAAGAAACCCGGCACAAACCACTTAAGCTCTCCTAAAGATTTCCCACCTGACCAGAAGAAAACATCGCAAATAAATCCGCTAGCGCGACGATAAATTCTCTCTAGGCCCGGAGATGTCAAAGGGAAAAACTACACGACTCCCTTTACTGGACTTCTACCAGACGCAAGATTCAACGATGGCAAAATTCGTCCACCCTCACCATAGGGCACGCGTCTAATCTTCGGGGTTGGCTTTCAGGTCCTTAGTATGCCAAACGCCCAAAATCCGTCCATCGTCAGGGTTCTTTAGCTCGTAGGTCCAAGGTGACACACGCCGATGGATCATGTACGGGCCCAGAAACCTGGGAGCAAGCTTTGCGGTGAAGTACTTCGCTGCGTCGGACAATGCAAAATTCCGTCTCCAAACGAGCTGGTTAGGGCAGTACTGTACGTCTCGCCGCCTAAAGTCGTAGCGCTGCTTTGCCGCTTGGGAGGCCTTCAGAAGGCGTGCTCTGATATCCTGATATAACTTAGAGAAATTCTTGGATCTCGTAAGCGGATCGTTTTTTTCCGTTTCGACACGCTCGTCAACCTCCAAGGTAGCTCGTTGGACTCCTGTCAGACGCATCTCCCGACCAAAATTGACGAAGTTAGGCGTCATCCCAGTCACCTCGTGTTTGGCCGTTCTTATGCAGCATGCTATTCTTTGCAAGTACTTGTCCCAGTCCCGGTGATTATCCGCCACGTACGAAGCAATCATCGTCTTTATCACCCTATTAACTCGCTCGGTAGGATTGGCTTGAGGATGATAATTTGCGGTATACAATATGTCCACGCCATACTCCTCCATTAGTCTTCGGAAATCCTTACTACGGAACTGAACCCCATTATCGCAAATTATCTCCTTGGGAGCTCCAAAGAGAAGCAGCACATGTTCCTCAATGTGACGTACGACAGCAGCAGCAGTGGCTGTTCTTAAGGGAAACACCAGACAGAATTTGCTAAACGTATCACACACCACCAAGATGTGTGCATACCCGTGTGACGACCTGGGCAACGGACCCATGAGATCGGTGCTAATTACCTCCCACGGACGAACAGCGGGGGTCCTTCCGGCCATCAAGCCTCCAGGTCTCCGTTGCTCCGGTTTATGTCTGATACATGTACGGCATCGGCGCACATAGGTGGCCACATCGCTCCGCATCTTGGGCCAGTAGGACTGGGCACTCAGCCGACCAAAAGTCTTGTACACTCCCGTATGACCAGATGTCGGTATGTCATGAGCTTCTCGCATCAGATTCTGCCGCTCCGGCTTCGGAACTACCAACTTCCAGTTGTCAGCATCCGACGTCAATTCGGGGTAAGCCGCACGCACGTACTTGTATAAGCGCCCGTCCTGAACACGCCACTGAGGATACTTAAGTGGGGAAGCATTGACCCTGCCCAGCATTCGTCCATACCATCGATCCCGCTTCTCCCCATCCGGGGTTCCGGCAGCCAGAACCGATAACTTAGGCACCGCTCTCGATAAGGCATCTGGGACAGCGTGGTCTTTCCCCTTCCGATGCTCGATGACGTAGTCGTACTGCTGCAACCGGACAGCCCAGCGTGCCAATCGTCCCGAGGGATCCTTCAACCGATTCAACCAGATCAAGGAGTAGTGGTCGGTGATCACACGGAAACGGGTTCCTTCCAGATATGGTCTCAGTTTCTCGATGGCCCAAAGTACGGCAAGACACTCTCGCTCCACTGTACTATAATTTTGTTCGGCGCGGGACAAGGATCGGCTCAGATAACATACAACTTTTTCGCCCTCGGGATGGTTCTGAGAGAGAACAGCTCCAATGCCATACTGGGAGGCATCCGTCTGTAGCACGAATGGTAACCCATAGTCCGGGCAGGAGAGCACGGGAGCGGAAACCAGACAGGCCTTAACCCTTGCCAAGGCATCCTCACAGTCGAAGGTCCATCGGAAGGAGCGGTTCTTTTTCAAAAGACCGGTCAAGGGGGCCATAACCGTAGAAAAGCCGGGGACAAAACGCCGGTACCAGGAGGCCATTCCAACTATCCGTCTCACCTCAGAGACCGTTCGCGGGGAGGGAATGTCCAAGATAGATGTGACCTTATCGGGATCCACATGCAGACCCTTCTGGTCCACCACATAGCCAAGATACTTCAATTCAGAGCGACAGAACTGACACTTCTCCCTATTCAAGGTTAGTCCGGCATCGAACAATCTGGTCAGAACTGTCTCCAAAATGCTAAAGTGGTCCTCAAGTGATTGGGTGACGATAATAATATCGTCGAGATAGACGAAAACGTTCGGCTCCAAGTCGGCCCCCAAAACACGATCAATGAGTCTCTGCCAAGTCGCCGGGGCATTATGTAATCCGAAAGGCATCCGACAAAACTGGAACAACCCTCGATTGGGAACAGTAAAGGCGGTGAAAGATCGAGAACTTCTTCCCACCGGAACCTGCCAGTATGCAGACTTGATGTCCAAAGAAGTGAGGTAACGGGCGTCACGCAGCTTGTCCAAAGTACTCGACACATAGGGTAGAGGGTACGCATCTCTACGGGTTACCTTATTTAGCTGGCGATAGTCGACGCAAAATCGGTAGGATCCATCCTTTTTCTTGATAAGAAGTATCGGAGACGACCAGTCACTCTTTGAACGTTCTATGACCCCGCTTTTCAACATCTCATCCAGCTCCCTATCGATATGCTGCTGCATGACAGGGGATACCGGATAGTAGCGTTGCTTGATAGCAGGCGCATCGGTCTGGATCACATGCTCTACTAAATGGGTGCAGCCCAATGTCTTCGACGACTTCTCAAAGGCTCTATCCAACACCACCTCCAGGCCCTTTGCCTGCTGGCTCGACAATTCGGTATGTGCCTGGATTGGGCACACGTCACTCGTTTGGGGCGTGGACCAAGCGAACTTCCACTCATCTCCCCGTAAATCCGGTACAATGCCCATACGGGTCCAAAAGTCTACACCTAAAATCAACACATGGGGAAGATCGGGGACAACCAACACGTCAAGAACCACAGCACGACCCCGGAGAACGATCGGTAAACTCACAGTACCCAGACTTCGGCATTTCTCCCCATTAGCAACGGTGCAAATGGCCCGTTCGTCGGCTCGAAGGCTTAGGTGATTAAACAGGGCCCAGCCTGGTCCACCCATCACAGTACGGGTCGCTCCGGAGTCCAATAATCCCAGAATTCGGCGATCAAAAATTGTGATCTCTAGATATGGTCGCTGGTCGTTCTGGACATGCGTCAGCACGTAGTTGATAACTACCTTCTGGGGAAACAAAACCGTCTTGCTGTTGGGGGGGGACGTCCGGCGGTCATCTAGCGTCTCCCGGTTCCGTTTCCCGAACACTTACAAGTCGCAGCGGTCTCGTCAGGTTTACCACACAGGTAACAGAACTTGCCCTTCCTATCCTGTTGACAGTTTCTATGCCGATGACCCTGTTGACGGCAATTCCAACATGTCAAATTCCTCCCCGAGGGTCGGTTATATTCAGGACTCGGTCTCGACTCCACGGTGTCAACGGATGTGTCCACGTACGCCAGGTCAGGCTCCAATGCCTTACTCCGTCTTGGCGGGGGCTCAAAGGTCTCCAAGGCGTTCTTCCTCGCTTCCAGTCGTCGTCCCAACCGCAGCAGTTCGGCAGTATCATTGATTTACAGCAGGGCCAGGTGCTGCTGGTAAAAAGGCTGTAGGTTACGTAACAAGATCTTAAGCCTCACGGTCTCCGGAAGCCGGGTACTGAGTCGTCCAAAAAGGTTCGCCATGACGGCCAGGTACATCCCTATGGATTCGTCAGGTCCCTGAGTCCTCCGTTTGATCTCTTCATAGAGCCTATCCTCATAATCGACGGGTAAGAACTCGTCCTTGAGCGACTGGGTCAAGTCTGTCCAGCCGTTGAACTCTCGTCGACTCGCTCGGTACCATATCAGGGCCCTGCCAACAAACAAATCGATGGCGGTCAGATACAGTTGAGCCAGCGTCACACCCCGTGCCTCGCGAAGTTCTTCAACTCGTTCAAGGAAAGCGTTGAGAGAGAGAGCGTCTCTATCTCCAGAAAACTTTATTCCCCACTGAGCAACAGGCACCATCTTCCCAGTGCCAGGGACCGAGACTACAGCCGACGTCGCTGAAACAAAAGGACTCTCATCGAGTCCCTCCGCTTCGGAGTCACTCTCCGCCAAGTCGACAGCAGACAAATCTAGAGGCGCTCCAAGCATCGATGCAGAGTGCCTTGAGCAACGTCTCGCCTTCCGCTCCAGGTCATCAAGGAGTGTCATCAGCTGCACCAAAACCGTGGCTCGTTGGGATTCCTGTTCCTTCGAGGGTTTGCTTCGCTTCGCTCGTCCGATGGCGCAATTCAGCTTCGTAAGGATTCTTCGGTAACCGGAGCTAGTAGCTAAATCTCGGAAATCATCGACGGCAGACGTCAGTTCAGTCAACTTGGTCTCTAACGCCTCCTTATCGGTAGCAAACGGAACGGAGTAGGCAGGGTAGCCAGTCTTCCCTCCGCCTTTCTTGTACTTCAGAAATCCTCGGAGGGTGCGTCGCATGGAATCCACGGTAGCAGTCTCCGCAATACCCCTCCATAACAGCTCATAGGCCAGCTCATCCTGGCTCAAACGGTAAATCTCCATCCTCTCCGTCATGGTGGTCTCAAAACCCTCCAAATTCTTCCTCCAACTTTTCTTTATCGGGCCCCACGTTGGGCGCCAATTTGTTACGGCGCTTTTCTCTCAAACGATGACGTCCTACCTCACTCGCCTCTCTCCTTGAAATCCCTCGTTGTCCCTGCTAGCTCAGCTGAAGAAGGGAGCGGTTCTTCGATAATTTATAAGGCGCCACGTGTTCAACCTAGAAGAGGGAAAGCTCCAACACGGAGAGCCGGGTGTTGGTTTGAAAGAACACAAGTGAGTCGGAGTACAATCAAAGATTTATCAATAACGTGGAGTAATAGCAATTGGTAAACCAAGACAGAAGCATGTAGGGTGCACTTAAAGTTAATCCAAAAATATATCGTAGGGCTGATCCCTGCCACAATAAATCAAAATAGCCTCAAAAAAGGGGCGCCAAAATAATCACTAAATTAGACACAACATAATCTCAAACGTCTCAGCGTCTGACAAAAAAAAGATTATAAAAACCAACCATCAACGAACCCTGTCGATATTTAAAGTTGGAAATCTCCAACACTCAACCAAAATAAAATAAAATCGGAAGTGCAAACCCGTCAGTTCGAAATGGCCAAATCGTACGTACGCGTTAGGTATCCGGTAAACGTCTAGCGACAAATAAACCTCAAAATTAAAAATATTATCGTTGATTGCGTTGATCACAACAGAGTTTAAATTACTAAAATCCTTAAAAATCAAAATCGGTGAAGCCGTTACGTTTAAACAAACTCAAAAATGTTATGGGAACTTGAAGAGTTCCCAAACAATGAAAAAAATAAAATCACTGAAGGCGTCGATTGAAGTGACCTCCAACAAAAGCAACAAAAGGAAACACCGAACGTTAATATGCTGGAAGGTTCCCGAACCTCAACGACTAAACCTTCGAATCTGATATATAACCTCCACGCAAAGCCGTAGTAATCACCAGTTAAAATACGGTACCCAACCGTCAAAGTCAAATCTAAATTTTGGGGTTAAATTGCGACTACGCAAACTACTTGAGGTTAGGCGACAACCATACGTGAAGCGTCAACGCAAAGGTGAAGGCTATACTTCGATCCCGCAAACTAAGTAGGGTTAAGTACGTTGAACCCTATAAATGCTATCGTCAACGTATCTCCGAACTAAAATGAGGTTAGAAAAAAAAAAAACTTCCGAAGTTCTGCGGCAAATCGGTCGGTCGGGCTCGACCGGTTCCGGAAACAATCAAGACACAGTACCTTAACTTCCGCTACGATAATAATAAAAAAAGGAATTTTCCAATCGTGCAATCCAACGAAAGAGGTCCTCGTCGGGGTTTTCTGCGGAGTCCCTACGTCCAACGTTCTACGGGTACGTTCCCGGGATCAGTAAGTCGCTATGTCGCAATTCAACGAAAGAGGTCCTCGTCGGGGTTTTCTGCGGAGTCCCTACGTCCAACGTTCTACGGGTACGTTCCCGGGATCGGTAATTCGCTATGTCGGCACCAAGCAAGCAGGGAATCAACGTATGGGGGATTCCTCAAACAGACGTGGCTCCTATCCGCTCGGTATCCGTGATCCGAAGTTCTAAGCGCTGTTAAACGTCGCTGGCCTGAGCCCTGCCGTAGTTCCTAATGACCACAGTACAAATGAGACACGTGCTCGACGGAAACTCAAAAAAAAAGAGAGAACTTACCCCTCTTGGGGAAAAACCAAATCCGGCACCAAACCTTCGATCGAGAGTAACGTAGCCACTATTTCGACCAAGAGTCCCCACAATTATCCGTCTTAAAGTGTAAACGCCGTAAGGAATGACTCTGGTCTACCAATGGCGGCCGTGAATTAAGATACGTCACACGTCTGGAGTCGTCGAAGTTGGGGAAGCGAATGAAACGAAGAACACCAGAAACTGGCGTTTGTAACCAGAAAAACGTCAAGGAGGCTACCTACGGCACCGAAAGTCCCCAGAAGTGTCCTACGCCACAACCAAACCGCCGATAGATAATAAACGAAAAGTCCAGCACGTGACAGATTCCTGCACAACAACAAAACCTCAAAGTATCAAGGAAATCATAAAACAAATAACAAAGTTAATATTGTAAACAAAATCCACAAAAACTCTTAAAACGTCGAACACAAAAAATTATACCAAATTTTGCGCAAATACTAAACAGATCGACATGAACTTAATCGGAATAGGTGCGGAAAAATGTGGGCATCATTTCAAACCAAATTCCACTCCAAACGCTACACAATTAGCGGAGTAATCGAATTAAATCTCTGAAACGGCAAATCATGGACAAGAAAGCCCCCCCGCGGTATGCAACCAGTCGTGCAGCCAGAGTAAAAATTCAACTAAGGTCGTAAAACGAAATCTGAACGTAACACGCCTCCAAAAAACAATGTGCTGAAGTATCTTTTGTTTTGAATTGAAAATCTTTTCTTCCAAAGTATCAATGAAAGCATTCGCCAGGAAGGGAGAGAGAGAAGAACCCATTGGCAAACCGCCCTCGAGTTTGTATGTTTCGCCATTAAAATTTAAAAAGTTATGATCTAAAGTTGCTCTGAGCAAAGTCGACACATCCTGTTTTTAACTAAATGTGTCAGAGACATCTATAAAGAAACCCTCCCCACCTTAAAGAAATTTAAACATAATACCTACAACATAATAGAGATGAATCCACGACCCCCCATCCTTTACAGTCTCATCAAATTGCACAAAGAAGACAAAGCATAAGACCTATTGTCACTAACAACAATACCCCAATGGGTAAACTTGCTCGATGCCTTCAGCAGATTATTCAGCATGACTTCTATTTCAGTTCCGAATATTCCATTAAAAACACTAAAAGCCTTATTGACAAGATCAGAAACATTAAAATTACCAAAATTGTAAATTAATTTCATTCGATATCAAAAACTTAACAATTTAACAATTTAACAATTTCCTTGTAGACAATTTTCATTGATATTTTGCGTGTGGTCACTAAACAAAATTTTATGATTTTCGAAGATAAGTACTACAGAATGCATGTCGGCTTGCTCATGGGCTCTTGCATTTCTGGCTTGATGGCTGAATTTATGTTGGAACTTATGTTGGGAATTTATAACCAATAACACACTCTTTTATAGCCGATATGTTGATGACATTTTTGTTATATATGACGGGAATAAGGCACAAATATCTGCCCTCCACAATATCCTTAATACCCTGGGCAACTTGGAATTTACTCTTGAAATGGAACAGCACAACAAATTGCAATTTCTCGACATTACCATTAGTAAAGATTTGAGTTCTAACGGTCTAGATTTTCAAATTTTCAGAAAACCCACCACCACCGACATTGTCACACCCTACAGGTCATTTGACTCCACGTCCAATAAACAAGCAGCGTTCCGCTATTTTTTCAATCGAGTTTCCACACTCCCCTTAACAAATATAATTATGACAAAGAAATCATTAATATATATATATATATATATATTATCTATCACTTAGAGATTTAGCCTTGTCAATATATTAAAAAATACACAATTTTCGTTCAAAAATTGTTTATTAAATTGGGGTTAGAGGCTTTGAATTAAACTGTTTACACGTTCACATTAAATTAAACAGTAAAACAACATATTAAAAACTTGATCTGACGTTTCGATGCGAACCGCACCTTGGTCACAGAAGTACTGAAAAATTGTCGTGATCTAAAAGTACAGGTACATAAAACAGCAACTGAGTACATACAAGCAACACAAACCATGAGAATCTGCCGTATGTGAAAATAAAACGGGTTTACTTAGGTATATAATATTCAATTTTACAATAGTATGAATTTCATTCGAGTATTAATTTGTAACACTTTGATAGGTTGATGTCGGATCTATCATTCACTGCTTTTTTATTTTTTAAAATTTCTATAGTTTCCACTACACATCTTGCTTTCATATTTCTTTCTTTATGTAGCACTTTCACGTTTTTTAAATTAAACTGATGTCCGGTTTCTTCTTGATGTTTTTTAGAGCTGTTATGTTTTTCGCATATTTGTGTCCTTTCAGTCTTTCTTCGAGTAGTTGTTCTGTTTGACCTATGTATACTTCCTCACAGTTGGAACAGGGAATTTCATAAACACAGTGTGACTGTTTCAGTAGTGGTATTGGGGCTTTCAATTTTGTATACATATTAGACAAGTTATTCGTGTTTCTGTGCGCAATTTTTATATTAAAAGGTTTCACTATATTACCAATTTTTTCTGAGAGATTTCTTACATATGGTAGTGCTATATACTTAGTAGTATCCGGTTCGGGGAGTGTGGTAGGTTGTGCCGAGTTTACAATTCTGTTGTTGACTGCTATTCTGCTATTGATTGTTTTTTTGATCAGATATTCGGGATAGTCGTTGTTGTGCAAGATATCTCTGACTTTTTGAATAGTTTCTTTGTGATAATCAGGATTAGTTAACTTTACAGCACGATCGATAAGTCCTCTAATAAATACATAGGTCAAACAGAACAACTACTCGAAGAAAGACTGAAAGGACACAAATATGCGAAAAACATAACAGCTCTAAAAAAACATCAAGAAGAAACCGGACATCAGTTTAATTTCAAAAACGTGAAAGTGCTACATAAAGAAAGAAATATGAAAGCAAGATGTGTAGTGGAAACTATAGAAATTTTAAAAAATAAAAAAGCAGTGAATGATAGATCCGACATCAACCTATCAAAGTGTTACAAATTAATACTCGAATGAAATTCATACTATTGTAAAATTGAATATTATATACCTAAGTAAACCCGTTTTATTTTCACATACGGCAGATTCTCATGGTTTGTGTTGCTTGTATGTACTCAGTTGCTGTTTTATGTACCTGTACTTTTAGATCACGACAATTTTTCAGTACTTCTGTGACCAAGGTGCGGTTCGCATCGAAACGTCAGATCAAGTTTTTAATATGTTGTTTTACTGTTTAATTTAATGTGAACGTGTAAACAGTTTAATTCAAAGCCTCTAACCCCAATTTAATAAACAATTTTTGAACGAAAATTGTGTATTTTTTAATATATATATATATATATATATATATAGATGGAAAAAGGTTTATCGACGGTAAGATATTCAAGGAGAAAGGAAGTTTGTCGGGCAATTCCGTCATACGAAGATGCAACCGTAGACACGTGATGAGGACTAATAGTCCGAAACACGTGTCTACGGTTGCATATATATATATATATATGTATATTAAAAACACAAACAACTCTATTTAAAATTGTATATTCTCTTGGGTACTGTAGGCTTTGTCACATACAGTACCCAAGAGAATAAACAATTTTAAATAGAGTTGTTTGTGTTTTTAATATCATCTACAAGGCTAAAGTAAAGTTAAACAAATATATATATATATATATTAATGATTTCTTTGTCATAATTATATTTGTTAAGGGGAGTGTGGAAACTCGATTGAAAAAATAGCGGAACGCTGCTTGTTTATTGAACGTGGAGTCAAATGACCTGTAGGGTGTGACAATGTCAGTGGTGGTGGGTTTTCTGAAAATTTGAAAATCTAGACCGTTAGAACTCAAATCTTTACTAATGGTAATGTCGAGAAATTGCAATTTGTTGTGCTGTTCCATTTCAAGAGTAAATTCCAAGTTACCCAGGGTATTAAGGATATTGTGGAGGGCAGATATTTGTGCCTTATTCCCGTCATATATAACAAAAATGTCATCAACATATCGGCTATAAAAGAGTGTGTTATTGGTTATAAATTCCCAACATAAGTTCCAACATAAATTCAGCCATCAAGCCAGAAATGCAAGAGCCCATGAGCAAGCCGACATGCATTCTGTAGTACTTATCTTCGAAAATCATAAAATTTTGTTTAGTGACAACACGCAAAATATCAATGAAAATTGTCTACAAGGAAATTGTTAAATTGTTAAATTGTTAAGTTCTTGATATCGAATGAAATTAATTTACAATTTTGGTAATTTTAATGTTTCTGATCTTGTCAATAAGGCTTTTAGTGTTTTTAATGGAATATTCGGAACTGAAATAGAAGTCATGCTGAATAATCTGCTGAAGGCATCGAGCAAGTTTACCCGTTGGGGTATTGTTGTTAGTGACAATAGGTCTTATGCCTTTGTCTTCTTTGTGCAATTTGATGAGACTGTAAAGGATGGGGGGTCTTGGATTCATCTCTATTATGTTGTAGGTATTATGTTTAAATTTCTTTAAGGTGGGGAGGGTTTCTTTATAGATGTCTCTGACACATTTAGTTAAAAACAGGATGTGTCGACTTTGCTCAGAGCAACTTTAGATCATAACTTTTTAAATTTTAATGGCGAAACATACAAACTCGAGGGCGGTTTGCCAATGGGTTCTTCTCTCTCTCCCTTCCTGGCGAATGCTTTCATTGATACTTTGGAAGAAAAGATTTTCAATTCAAAACAAAAGATACTTCAGCACATTGTTTTTTGGAGGCGCTATGTTGACGATGTGATCTGTGTTTGGAACGGTGGTAGGGACCTACTTTCGGTCTTTCATAATATCATTAATAATTTTAACCCTAAAATCCAATTTACTCTAGAAGTGGAGAAGGATAGAACACTTAGTTTTCTAGATATTTCCATTACTAGAAGTTTGAATGCCGAAACGTTGGACTTTGACATATTTCGTAAACCTACTACCACTGACGTAATAATACCCTATAGTTCCAACCATCACTACACTCATAAATTGGCAGCCTTTAACAGTCTAATACACCGGCTCTTCAGCATTCCTATTTCCGAACAAAACTTCGATAAGGAAAATAATATAATAAAGACTATAGCTAAAAACAATGGTTATAACCCAAGCATGATAGACAAAATGATAAAACGAAAAAGACAGAGACTACACAGCAACCATAATTTCCAGGATGCCAGAGTGATTAATGAGAAAGTTTACAAATCCATCAATTTCAACTCACACTACAATTTTAATCCGGTAAAAAACATATTCAAGGATAGCAACGTCAATTTATCATTTAAGACCAATAACACTATAAAATCTATATTTGCTAACACTAGAGACAGATCGGATCCTCTCAAAAATAGCGGAGTTTATAGACTCGGGTGCATTGATTGTAATGCAGTATATGTGGGTGAGACCGGGAGAATTGTTAATACTCGGATAAAGGAACATCAAATAGGTAAAAACAACGGTTACAGCAGTCTTTAGTTTATTTTAAAAACAGTCGAAATAACGAAGAGGTCCCATTTATTGTATACGCATATCATGAATGTATGTTGGAGCCGATTCTGAAGAAGAAGGATACTCCGACACAGAAAACAGAATCATACCAACAACACACCCCCTACAGTATTGGATACTATGTAAAATATGCATATGATGATTCCTTATCATTCTATAAATCATACACTGGTTTAGATTGTCAAAAATGGTTTGCACGCAAGATGAAACAGTTTGCTGAAGATGTTGAGACAGTCTTCCTCTGTCCTCTACCCATGGACGCACTAACTGTGGATGCAGAACTGAAATTCCAGTCAACGCCTAATTATCACGTTTGTGAGAAACCATTTCAAACCACGGATATCAGAGCGCGCGATAATTGCCACTTGACGAGTAAATATCGTGGGCCAGCTCATGAAGACTGCAATCTCAATTATAAAGATAGTCACGTCATTCCAGTGGTTTTCCATAATCTCAGCGGGTATGACAGCCATTTTATATTAAAAAATATTGCTAAAGATTTTGAGGGACGTGTTGATTTACTTCCTAGTAACTGTTCAAAAACGTTGCCGTTTTCCGCTAGACATGCTTCAATTCTTTTTAGCATATTATTGTTGGTGGCGTCCATGATAGCGTTAGCACATAACCGATTGAAAGCAGCTCGAACTCTATCTTTCTTGTTCTCCTTATCAGTTATCGGGTCCCCATAAACTACGTCTTTAATAGCTCCCCAAATAAAAAATCAATTGGCATGAAGTCTGGGGAACGCGGTGGATATTTGTATGACCCATTAAGCGCAATCCACCAATCGCCGAACATCTCGTTAAGCAAGCCTCTAACTGCAACTGTTATGTGCGTTGTATAAATTAATAAGGAAAAATATATATCATTCACTAAAAATGTTGAGGATAACTTAGTAACATTTAGATTTATTGATTCATATAGATGTATGGCATCATCGTTAGAGTCGCTAGCAACTAATCTTCATAATTTTCCAAATTTAAAATCGCAATTTGAAAATTTACCTCAAAATAAGTTAAATTTACTTACTCCCATATGATTAAATAGATCACTTTAGTAAACTAAACGATGCAAAATTACCTAAAAAGTCAGATTTTCATAATAAATTAAATGATATAGATATCAGTGATGAGGATTATGCACACGCTTTGATAGTTTGGAATTCTTTCACTTGTCAAAATTTAGGGGAGTATGCAGATCTATACCTCAAAACAGATATTTTGCTATTAGCAGATGTATTTGAAACGTTTAGAGCAAGCTGTCTTAACACATACAAGTTGGATCCAGCTCATTACTATACTTTACCAGGGTATACATGGGATTGTATGCTCAACTACACGGAAGTTAATTTGCAACTTTTGTCTGATGTAGATATGGTTTCATTTATTGAGCGAGGAATAAGGGGCGGGTTAAGCCAATGTATGACACGATATTCTAAAGCTAACAATCAATATACACCTGAATACGATTCTAGTAAACCAAATACATATCTTGGATACTTTGATATTAATAATCAATACGGCTGGGCAATGTCGCAACACCTAGCATATGGAGAATTTAAATGGATGAGTGAGGATGAAAAGGAAAATTTTAAATTAAGTGAAATTTCCGATGATGGGTCCGACGGATACATTCCCGAGGTTGATTTACAGTACCCTGAAAATATTCATGGCGATCATTCAGACCTTCTATGTTGCCCTGAGCATCGCGCACCACCAAATTATAAAGAAACAAAATTAATGGGTTGCTTATTCAATAAACAACGATATGTTCTCCATTATCGTTACTTGCGACAGGCTTTAGAAAACGGTTTAAAATTAACAAAAATTCATCGGGTATTGAAATTTAAGCAATCCGATTGGTTGAAATCATACATTGATTTGAACACAAAATTACGAACAGATACAAAAAATGATTTTGAAAAGAATCTATTTCAACTTACGAACAACGCTGTCTACGGGAAGACAATGGAGAATGTCCGTAAACATTCCATTGTCAAACTGCCCACAAAATGGGAGGGGCGATACGGCGTTGAAGCATTAATATCGAAACCAAATTTCAAATCATCAACAATTTTTTCTGAAAATTTACTAGCTATAGAGCTTAATACATTGGAGATATATTTCAATAAACAAATATATGTTGGCATGTGTATACTCGACACATCTAAAGTAAAAATTTATGACTTTCATTATAAATATATGAGGTCACGTTTTAGAGATAAGGCGAACGCTTGTTATACTGACACAGACTCACTTATTTATGAAGTTGAATGTCCTAATTTATATGAAGTAATTCGGCGTGATGCAGCACAGCACTTCGACACCAGCGACTACTCTATAGATAATAATTACAGTATTCAACGTCTTACTAAAAAAATACTTGGTCTAATGAAAGATGAAAATAATGGTAAAGTGATAACTGAGTTTGTGGGGTTAAGGTCAAAGATCTACGCCTATAGGGTAGAGGGTAAGGATAAAGATACAAAAGCAAAAGGTGTGAAAAATAACATAGTTAAAAATAGACTAACCTTTGACGATTACACCGGCTGTTTGTTAATTCGAAAAAGTTGGATGTTAGCCAGAATTTGATCCAATCTAGAGGTCACATCGTTCAATCTGTCAATCAAAGAAAAACTGCACTCAGCCTGCATGATAATAAACGCTTTATATGTCCAAATGGAATTGAGACTTTACCATGGGGACATTACTCAATTATGAGTATATAAAGATTAAAAATGTATTACTATTATTTAATGTATTAAACATATTTCATATGTTTTAATTTATGGATTAAGAAGTATCATAATATTCTAACTGTTAATTACTTGTAAGTATGTATTGCTAATATTTCTATAATTCCTATAATTTTCTATAATAAATGTATTAAAAGAATTTCTTGTGTTTTAATTTATAGGTTAAGAAGTGCTATTATAAAAATAATTAGTGCATCAAAAAAGCGCAAAAAGCACTTATTAACCTATAAATTGGATTACCGCTTTTTGGATGCACTAAGAGGATAATTTGAGGCGCTAAGAGGGTATACGCGTTCCGAGTACCATTTTCTAATCCAACCCATCTAATCCAAAGGTAGTTTGAGGATATTGGAGGCACTAATAGATTACATTCTAGTATTTGCATTTTAGATTTAAGACAATCCAGAAGCTTTTGAAGTCATAAACATTGTTGTTATATGTATACATATACAGGGTGAGTCACTAGAGTTGCGGTGGTTGATATAGCATTTATCTTTAGGGTAAAAATATTGAATACAAAAGTCGTTTGGTCTATCATTTTCTACAAGGTAAAATTGTTTTCATTTATAGTGGGTGTTGTATTCAGGCGTAAAAAAATTTACTTTTTAAATGCAATGCCTTGTATATCATAACATATTATGATTGCGAAGAAAAATTGTCTTACCAAATGTATCAGGTGATATTGACGTAAAACTAATAGTTTCTGCAATATCAAATTTTTTATTTAAAAAATTGCCGTTGTAGGCTTTTTCCGAAAACTTTTGTAATAACGACATTTCTGCAGATTTTTGTTACAACTTTGTCAGGAAATAACCGCACTAATAGGAAGGTGATAGTATCAAAACAAATTTGGCTCGTGATACAGGGTGTTCCTAGCTCTTAAACGACACGAAGGCTGATGCAATAGTTCGATTTTCTTCAAACAACGTTAGAATGCCCTCCTCGCCACTTTTGTCGTCATTGGCTGCACCACGCTCTAGGTGTCGTTGAACAGTACCAGTTTCTTGCCATAAGTGGCCCCAAAAATACTAACGTTTGAAACGTGCCTATCCTGGGCTATCTCATTGGCCGTAAATAAATAGTAAGGCATAAATAGTAAGCATATTCAGCAATTGAATACAGAACCATTTTAGAAGTGTTATGATAGATTAGATCTTGAAGAAGTTGAAAACTATGACAACACGAAAAAGCAAAAAATTGTGTATAAATAATAGTTGTGTTACGAATATATGCGCAGGTGCACGGTTTGTTGTCGTAGTTAGGTGTGGGACATTTAAGTCAAGTCATTGTCAAAATAACAGTTGGGAATATTAAGAGTATTATCAAGGTATTGTATTGTAGCGCGCGCCTACGGGTATATAAGGAGGTGCATTCCTCTAGCCCCACCATGACGGATTTTGAAACATCGCAATAACCAAAGTTTTGTGTTAGTTTTGTGTCGAATTGTTCCCTATAGAAAAAGTTTTGTTCCGCTTCGGTTCACGAGATATACCCATTTCTTTGAGGAGGGACTGAAATGTTTTTGAAAAGTTTTTCGATGCCATTGTTTTTGTTAGTTTTGTATCGTTTTGTTCCGTTGAGAAAATGTTTTGTTCCGATCAATTTTCGAAGATATAAGCAATTTTCTGAGGAGAGGCTTGAACAACTTTTTTGGAATTTTGCAATTTTATCAATGGCAGTCCATTGAATTAGTTTTGGGCCGAATTGTTCCGTAGAGAAAAAGTTTTCTTCCTCTTTATTTTTTTAGATACCAGCAATTATCCGATGAGCGACTTCTACTTACATTGGCGACATTGCCTATATCAAAATTGATGTACCTACTTATGTATGTGTGTGTGTGTGTCAATAAAATATGTATATATGTAAAATGAGAAAAAAACTTGTCCAAGCATGGTCTCATACTCCGTGGTTGCGTTCCAAGCCTGTGTCGGCGCAGCGCCTCGCTAGCCAGACCCGACACGTCTCGCTCGGCCCCGGCTGGCCGGGCGCTAGACGGAAAGAGTTGCACCCTTTGCAGAAAACAGTAGATAGATAATTTTATATTCTATTTTATACAACTGATTATTATTTTTTTTCCATACGTATGTATAAACTGAATGTGTCCGGATTACGGTTGACTTACAGGGATGCAAGTGTCATTATCAAAACTTTTCGAATAGTTATTGAGGTACATCGAAATGTTCAGTACACTACAGAAACAGATATGCTCCTAAGTATTTCCGCAGATAAAAGTAATTTTTCCATTAAGTTTGTGATATCCCGGCAGTAGTGTTGGGCGGGTAATGGAGTAGTCGTTACTTTGTAATTGGTACTTTGTGATACCCGAAGGACCGATTACTTCATTTCTAAAGTAATCGTTACTTTTACTTTAACGGGTATTTTGTATGATGGAATGTTACTTATACTTGCACACTAATTTAACTTTTAAGTTCCTATGATTTGAGTTAAATTGAGTATTGATAAAGTGATGCAAAAAATACCATCAATACATTACTTAAACTATCAATATCGCCGCTAATAAAAAAATCCTATTTGCAATAAAACAACGCCGCACGGGCGGAGAGACCTTTGTCGGACTTCCCAGTCCGACAACAGTCTGTCGATAGGCACCGGCAAGGCGCGACCGTAGAGCGAACCCGGTATTAACCACTTCTTACGCACGGTTCCGTATACGTACGATTTCGTATTTCGTTACAAAGTAATTATTATGGGGCTTATCGGGTAGTAACGATTACTCACGTACGGTTCCGTATACGTACGATTTCGTATTTCGTTATAATATAATCATTAATAGCTTATCGGGTAGTAACGATTACCGAGATACGAGTTGGTATTTCGTTACTAGTAATTATTAGCGCTTAGCGGGTAGTAACGACATACGAAATCGGGACTTATCGGGCAGTAACGAGATATGTATATTGTAACTGATTATGATTACCGTTCTTGTTCGTAGTAGATTTAAAGTGCGCAATAATTTTATATTTATCCACGATAATGCCCGACCACAGACAAAACAATAGTGCGAAACGTCTTTGAAGCTACGGGTATCACCACATTACAGTGGCATGCGAGAATCCCCGATATGAACCCTATAGAACATTCGTGGGATGAATTTGGGATAAGGGTGAGTTCTCGCGAGAGGCGTCTAGAAAGTCTTACAGAAATGGCTGTACATTAGTGCAAGATTAGAGATTAGAGAATACCAATGGAGTATATAGAGAAGACTAGAGAATACCAATGGAGTATGCCAATAGAAACAATAAGAAAGCTGATTTCCAGTATGCCGCGAAGATTAAAAACTCTTAAGGTTACTATGGAAGGCAATACTCGCTATTAGGCAGTTTGTTATTATAATTAGGCAGTTTTCCCAGTTTGTAATTTTGTTGATTAATTAAAATATTTTTAACAATGTGTATCAGTTAAGGTTAAAAGGTTAAAAAAAGCTGTAATTAGTAAAATTTTAAAATAATTAAAAGTAAATCAATGAATAAAAAACAAATGCTCGTAAAAGAAGGCGGCACAACTTTTGCGGCGCAACTTTTTCAAAATGAAATCCATATTGAAGTCCGTACCATGCAGCAATATAACCTCATTATTATAGTATAGAATATTATCGACGGTAATAATTACTAATAATTTACCATAAAATTGTAATTGTGAAGTTCTTTTCCTTATTTTAGCTTGGCCCGAAGATGAATTTTAAATTCGAAACCAAGTAGCCGAAAAACACATATAATAAAAACATCACCGTAACACAATTGTGTTTTATTTTATATACTTCAACTATATTTCTTTGCTAATTTTTTTACAAAAAAAGTTACATTGCTTTGTTAGTATCCGAGATATAGGGGTGCGCCGCTGACGTGCCGGAAACTGAGCGGCGCACTATGTAAAAGTAAATGAATTTGAAACACGTGAACATGTTATTTTATACATGTTATTTTCTTGCTAATGTCTTACAAAAAATGATTTTTTTTACTTTATCGTACGCAGTATAATAAAGTATTGTAATCGTGCCGAAAAAATGAAGATTTTTGCTGAAATAGTACGTTTTGGGTCCGGAGAAACTACTAAAGGTATCGGCACGAAACTTCATATTTAGAAGCTTCATGATCAAATTTAGTGCTAAAAAGCTTTTGGTTCAATAGGGTCCAAAGGAACTGGCGTTTCCTCTAAGCATTTTTCAAGGATATTGCAAATGAGCTGCCATTTCTATAATTTCGTCAATATAGCTAAATAAGAAATTAAAGTAGAGGAAATTTTGAATAATTTATGCCTATGATATTTTTTGGTAAAATTAATAGTTTAGCTTCAAGAGCAAATTCTATTTAATGGAGATCGGTCGCATCTGCATTGATATGAAACTACATAGTAGCCTGGATTTAACAAATATTTTTCTGTGCTGTCATTACAGAAATGTCTATGGCTGTCACACTCGAAAACAGCTGATTTCATCAGAGGTTGGAGAACCGCTATGGATCATATCCGCTCTAGTGCGGCAATGTACAAAATACATAATTCAAATAAAATAAGATTACCAATTTGATTGTTTGTTGATAAGAATTATCAACCCGTTGTTATATCTAATTGTAAAAACAATAAATTGAGAAAATTGTAAATAAAGTATAGCGATGAGTGTAGTTATATTTTAGTATGTTGGTACGGATGTGACATCTACAGTGTCATGAACGAATATAAATCTGTCAGAATTTGAATTAGCTTTTTAAACTTGACGTTTCGTAGAAGCGGTATCAACCTAACATTTCCTATAAAGAAATATAACCATTTTGGATTTTTTTCAAATACGTATTTCTCAAAAAGCAACACAAAAACGTTGATGTCACTCCTGCCAAAAACTACATAGCGTGACTCGCTCAAATGCGACGGCGACGCTCCGCCATCGGTGACGCGCGGTCACGCGCCGCGTCACCGCTCGTCGCGCTATTCCGTACTTTCGGCACTTGTGAGATAAATAACTATTATTCTTATGACAGTAGGTAGTGTCAAATGCTGATGCTTTGACAATACCTGCTATTGATACTATTGACTATTAAAATATCTGTCAAATCCTGGCTAACTAGTTTAATTTTAATGCAGACACGATTTATCTCAATCAAATAGATTCTCATGCAGCTAAACTATTAATTTTATATTTTGTATGATGAAGTCATGGGCCTGTCCACATCAGAGTTTTTTATTTATATGCTATTAACCAAACATAGTCAAAATTACCGGAACACCTTAATAATTCTCCAAACTGAAAAAATAAAAAAAATCAAATAATAGTTTAAGGGTTGAAACATCCTCTTGTTCAAATATATTTTTAATATACAGGCTGTTTGTTTTATTATGGAAATTTGCAAACCTTTTGTTTTTCTAACAGAACATCCTGTATATTTAACATTTTTGCAAAGATTAATTCTAAGAATGTTATATTGGAATAATTTCTTTATAAAATTTTATTTTTTTAGTTATAACCAATTAATAAACACATCAACTTTTACTTTAACCAAACTGGTAAAAAATAAAAAATCAATTGAAAATAACAACACAATTAAATAGAATGAAATTAATCAAAATGTCACATTAAAATAATGTATGTAGGAAAATATTCTAAATTTGAAGTTTTGCTTAAAAGCTCATAACTCAAAATAATGCATTTTCAAAAAATTTATTTCTATAAGATATTCTTAGAAGTAATCTTAGAACTAAGAAAATAAAAATGTAGAGGGTGTTCTATTAAAAAATGAAATAGTTCGCAAATTTCCATAATAAAACGAACACACTATATATTAAAACTGTATTTAAACGACAGGTGGTTTAAGCCCAAAGAACTTGAATTCGAAAATATTTTCGAACTTCTTTGCGGTTGGAGAATTATTTAGGTGTTCCGGTAATTTTGACTATTTTTGGTTAATAGCTTCTAATTAAAAAATAATGCATTTTATAAAAAAATGATTCGTATAAAAAATTCTTAGAATTAATCTTAGAATTAAAAAATGTAAATTTCTATACTACAATGAGCAGCCTGTATATTGAAAGTATATTTAAACGATAGCTTGTTTAAAGCCAAAAAACATTTGTTGGAAATTTTTGGAAATTTCTTACGGTTGGCGAATTATTTAGGTGTTCCGGTAATTTTGGCTACCCCTGTATATGACAACGTCACAACGTACATACACTCTGTCATACGCGTTGGAGCCCACAACGTACTAACCATAAATATACCTAGAAAACGATATTACACCCGCCGAAATCTCTGCAATTCAAAACTTTCATTTGTCGTAAAAATATTAAAAATAAATTTATGGATGAAGCTCAAAATTGGATCGCTTTAAGAGATCTTAAAGCATGGCACGATATTAGCGTGGTTGGAGTTAATTACAGCGACCAACGCAGTGAAGACTGTTTGCTTTATGAGCTTTTCCAAATTAACTTAGATAAACATGAAAACCCGTATGCATTTGGCGAAAGAATACGGAATGCTTTAAATTTAATATTAGCGAAAGTTAAACTAACAACCGACGCCGCTGAAGGTCCATTAAAAATACAGATGTACAAAAGACAGCGTTACAGACATATTTACGAAATTTAATGTCCAATCCACATTTTGGTGAATATATCTATACTAGACAACCAATAAATTTAGAACAGGCAATGGCTTTGGCACTCGAAAAGCAAAACTGGGTCTATCTATGTGAACAGGATACGCAAAACTTTAACGTAAAGCGTAAAATTACGCAGCTCTTACCACCTGATAAAATTTTTTAAAACCTGGTCCTCCTCCACCACTCCAAACTTCTTCCAAACCCATACATATTCCTTTAAACACGCCAAGACCACAACTACCAACCAGATTAGCTACAAGTCAGTCATCATATCCAAGGCAATAAATACAACCTCAAATTAATTTCAATTCAAATCAGAATAACCCAGTTGTATATAAAAGTAATAGTGTACAACCGATTGTTGTAAATTCGGCTAAAAATTACCCGAAACCGATGGATCTCCACCCATCACAATCTTGTTTAAAAGAACAATACAAATATCCTAAAAATGAACATCATAATATTGAAACGCAAACTTATTATAACGATAATACAGGTATATTTTATAAAGAACTCGACGATCCGGATAAATTAGAAACTGTAGAACCGAATGCATCTGAACATAAGATAGAGGAAATCATCGATGATGAACCTCAGGATGCCTTCACGCGGATGCCTGGGAAACACATCAAGAATAGAAATTAGTTCTATACTAATACCAAAACTTCCTTATATTGCTATTCCAGAGCTTAATAATGCCAAATTGTTAATTGAATTAGGAGCAGCTATTTCAGAAGAATTAGCAGAACAATATTTTCTTGATTATATAATTTTTTATCCTTATATCGTAAAAACAACGCCTGGTGAAAGTATTCAACATTTTAAGATCCAAATTCCTGCATTAAGATGGGCGTTTATGTCAGAGAGATCGACACATCGGCCTTGACTCTGTACTACGCCCGGGATGTGGTTCCATCTAACGACGAGAAGTGTAAACATTAGGCTGTGCACTCATCATTTAGTGGATGGGGTTACTTTGTCTACGAGCTCGGGACCGTTGGTATCTAAAGCGCTCGCAGCTCTTCTAATATTTGCATGGATAGACCAGCTCCCAATTGCTCGATTTTGATGATTTTTGTGCTTAATTAAAGTTCTGACTTACCCAATGTATTGCTATTATATTTTAAACTATCAATTTCATATTAAAATACGAAATATTATGTGCGATCTTTTTGCTTCCA
Source organism: Melinopterus prodromus (assembly GCA_964023965.1). Classification (NCBI taxonomy): domain Eukaryota; kingdom Metazoa; phylum Arthropoda; class Insecta; order Coleoptera; family Scarabaeidae; genus Melinopterus; species Melinopterus prodromus. Next base: position 32,482,419 of record OZ030393.1, on the reverse strand, counting down.
TCGCGCATACAGTGCCTCTCGCTTCCGCCAAATGTCGTCCTTGTTCTCGTTCCGCTTACACAATAGTTATAGATCTAAGGAATAACAAAATAGCAATAACAAAATCTCGAAGATGCTATTTGGTTTATACCTAGTCTAGTACCTATCTATATTGTGGAGACCAAGATGATTTGTGTTGAAAATCAATCAAATTTGATCGAGAATTTTGGCGACATTCTTCCCAAATTAATACCATGTAATACGCATTGCGTTGAACCGGAAGTAATACTAAACCGACGACTGAGAGACCACACATGGACGCACCGACACTCGGCCGACTGTCGGTGAAAAAAAAAATGTCCGACTCTAATTAAAGATAGTCGGGTTTATTGGTGCTTCGTAGTAGAGGTGATAAAAACCAAAGTGAAAGTGGTAAAAACTCGACGAAAAAGTCTGAGTTTTTACCAGCAGCGCGATCCCTTTGTGGGCAACAGAAAGTGTTTACACAATTTTTGGCCCAGAGGATTATTTCGTGTACTTTTGGAGATACTTTTGGTGATTTGCGGTTACCTTTGCCCAGGTGCGCGAAGTTCCATCACTCTTTATTATTTACTGGGGTTAAAGTATTTAACAATCTGCCAAATCACCTAAAGGAGCTAAACAGTGTTGTTCCATTCAGGAAGGGTCTGCGTGAGCTACTTTTAGATAGAGTATTTTATTCACTCAAAGAGTATTTTGACAAGCGGCTATAGCTAACGTTAGTGTCATCTTGTCTAAGCTACTTCAAGCGTATTGATATTCAACCGGGTTGTAAATGTGGTAAATATTGCGGATGTTAAGTTTAGGGTTAATGTATGTTATCGTAACTGTGTATACGCTGTGTAAAACAGGTGTCTTGATAAGAGTAGTAAAAGAAGAACGTGTGCAGTGAAGAACGTTTCTTTTACTACTCTTTAATGTATGTTGTTAGTTGTGAATGTTTTATTTACACCTTGTTGTTTTTTTCATAACAAAGTCTATCTATCTATCTATATATAAAGTGAATTAACGCGCGAGTTCCATACGTGGCGGCGAGTTTCTCCCCGTCTACAGGGGTTGTGCGGTCGCGAGACATCTTGGATGCAACCCGGGGTGTGCGGAAATCGAGTCCGTCAGTTTTGTGGTGATTTCGTTAAAATCGGTGAAGAATTAGAGGAGATAGCTGGAAAAAAACAGTCTCTAGAATTTTAGGGCGTGGCACTGCAGTTTTTCGCCCCTAGTACCGAAGGGGTTAGAGTTGGGGTGCTAAGCGATTGCCGGAAATACTCAGAGTGTAACTACCGCCACCTGGGCACCCTTTTAGCCAGGAACTGACTAAAAAAATCTGCGAGGTAGGTGAACATTTTCGAGGGGCGTGGCAGGAAGTAAAGAAAATTTGCTGGAAGATAGTGATATTTTGGTGGCGGATGGAAATAAACAGGGGGCCACCAAAAAGTCTAACAACATTTTCGACTTTTCGCGTTCGTTCGCGGCTTTTTCGAAGGTTAACGTGCGCGAGAGAAAACACGTGTGGGGTACTTAGGAAAAGTTCAGTGAGGGAGCGATGGTAAAATGTTTGGGGTATAAGCGGACGAGACCGGTTCCACGGCACTGTTCGTAAAGAGGCCGTCATTTTGAAACCCTATAACACCGGGCAATTTTTCGGATTTTTCGTTTTTGGACTTGGAGATTTTGCGATTTTCAGGGATTTTTAGTGCAGAGTGTGGGATAGGTCGGTTCGAGCAGAGTCGGTTTTGGGCATTCGGGACATTCCGACACCGTTACCTAGGGGGTGGTTTTTGGACGTTCGCCCCCTCCCTCATTTTGTGAGGAGGCGTGGCGCATTCTGCAGTTTTGCAACAAGCGAAACAACAATGGGAGACCAGGGAAAGTCACCTCACCGCTCAGAGGCGACGGCCCAGTGCTGATCCTGGGGCGAACGGTCTGCCTCGTCGCGGAGATTCCAGGGAGCAGAAGAGGGGGGGTGACTGAGGCCACCGGGAGCAACTCGGAGAATCCGTTCGTTTTTGGGTCAAAGCCCCGAATCGGGAGGTCTCCACCGGTTTCTTGGAAAGTGAGCCAGCCAAACCCAGAACAAAAGGAGGAGAAGCAGAAGATAACGCCGCAAACGAAAAGAACGTCAGAGGCAGGAGAGGGAGAGAGTAAAGGAGCAATTCCGAAAACAACGGAGAAACCCACCACAAAGGAACTGGGCGAGGGTGTGAGAGAAGTTCACGGCACCTCTCGTAGAGATGCAACGCGGGAGATCTTTGAGGCGACTGAGAAGTCCGACGAGAAGACAAGCGACCTACGGCCTTACCTGGGGCGTTCTCGCCAGGTGACTTGCTGGAAAAGTCGGTGAGAGCCCCAGAAGAGGCGGCACCGGTAAAGGACAAGGAGAACAAACTGAAGAAGGCTCTTGAAGAAACCTATTCCCAGATGGAAACCCTTCAGACGTCAGTAAAAATGGCGGCAGACAAGGCGGAGTTGGAAAGAATATCAAACTCCATGGTAAAAACGTTGAACGAGATTATGGAGACTATGGCCCAGAATATAAAGCAGGCAGTTGGCTCGGAGTGATAACGCATGTCCAGAGCAACGGATAATCCTCTAGGCGCATCGAACGACTACGATGTTATCGTACGGTGGAGACCAAGAGACGGGTCTAAGAAACAGCGTCTTGCGGCAGGTGCCGGAGCTGGAAGGGGTTACGTGCGAGGAGACGGGAATGATCGAGGTGGTGAAGACGACAACGATCACGGTGGGCGATGAGATGACGGAGAAGAGGCGCCCAGTATCTTCGTCGTCCAGAGGAGTCCGATGTCCCCCCCAATGGACGCCATACTGAAAGAGCTGGGTCACGCTATTGGAGCAGAAGGCAAGGTGGCTATCAACGATCCGGAGGGCGAACATGCGGAAGCCCGGCGAGAATTCCTATGGAATGTCTTCGAAAAAACGGCAGTCCTATATACCCGAAAGGAGAAGAAGGTAGAAGAAAAGCGCGGGTACGCGGATGTAGTTGGGACGGTAAAAAGGGACACCCGGCACAAGCCTAAACCCAACCCTGCGACAGAGAAGCACCAGAGGCGATTTCCAGAACTGCCAAAGAGGAAGGACGGGGCCGTCATCATCAAGACGAGCGGCGGGACGTACGCTGAGACACTCGCTAGGGTAAAAGACCAGCTGAAGACCAAAAGCGACCCCCTAATATCAAGGGAGTAAGAAAGACCAAGACGGGCGACCTAATGATCAAGGTCAATGATCGGGTAAGCGCCGCAAATCTGCGAGAGCAGATATTGAAAACAACGGGACTGCCAACAAGAGTCGCGTGGAAGGAAAGAACTCTCATCGCCAGAGACCTAGAGGCGACATGCACAGAGGAGGAGGTCACGGAAGCGGTGAAGAAAGCCGTGGGAGATGTCTTTAGAACCGACGTCAGCGTTAATGGGCTGAACATATGATATGATGAAACGAAGACCGCGGTCTTGCGAGTCTCGGATGGTGCTCCTCCGCAATAAAATCCTCAAAGTCGGATGGGCTGAACGTCGCATTGGGGAGCGGCAGCAGGTAGCAACACGCTATAAGTGCTGGGAAATCGGCCACATTGCGGCCGATTGCAAGGGTACAGATAGATCAAAACTCTGCAAGAACTGCGGAAAGGAGGGTCATATGGCAAGCGGCTGCACTAACACGGCTATGGCTATCTGCGAGGTAGCAGGCCACAGGGCAGAAACCCAGAGCTGCCCAGCACACGTGAAGGCAACAGAAGATGTCGAAGGGTACTCCGCACAATGCCTAAATCCGACCACAATAAATCAGGCGAAAGGGAGCAGAGTGACCAAAATACTCTACGGCTCCAAGGAACAAACGAGTATGAGGAGGATACCGCCGTCCAAAACCAAAAGGGACCGCGCAAGAATGGAAGGGCACCTCAAAGATAGAGGGGGGATGGTCGCCTTCGTTGCTGGGGAAATTCTAACATCCCAGACAAAGGCGCCCATCACGCACCCGACCGGAAGGGTGGAGATCCCCATACCCAAACCGCCATGTGAAGCGACGGCATACAAGGCAGAGGAAAGAGAGGAGGTTCCAAAAGAGCCTAACTTGGACCAGGGTAACAAAAGACCGCGCGGGTGGTACTCGGAGGTCCCACCCACAGTAAGGATGACCCTGACGAGCGCACGTTACGCCCAGCAGAGAGTACGAGACAGGGCAGTTTTGACATGGTCAGAAACTACCTGGGATACTTTGAGAAAACTGAGTATGGAGAAATCGCAGGAGGGGAAAGCAAGGTCTCCGCTGAAGCTAAGATAATGTCTGAGGGCATGCCGGTCGGGAAAGACCTGAAGAAAACTGTATCTCGGTTTCCTCGTCAGCTATGGCATCAGCGAGTATAAAGCATCGGAAGACCTTGAAAAAGTAGGGCTGCACCTTGGTTCTACTAGGCGGATGAGACTGGAGTCCATCCGGGAGAGCGACAGGAGATATATGACAACAACAATATGGTCAAAATCCTGCAAGTAAACCTAGGCAGACGCAGAGCCGCCATCTGCTAGCTGCTAGTTGTAACAGCGGCAAGGAGAGACGTCGACATAATGCTGGTCTCCGAGCAAAACAATGCTATCACAGAGAACCTAGGTTGGTGGACCGACGATAGAGGAGGTGCTGCTATCGGCGTAAGAGGAACCCGTGCGTCTGTCAAGAAACACGGTGCCGGCAGAGGTTTCGTATGGGTAGATGTCGAGGATGCAACGTTATACAGCTGCTATGCGTCCCCGGCCATGACTCGCGCGGAGTTCTGTCAGTTTCTGGAAGAGTTTGAGGACAGCATGAAGTCAAGAAATAAATGATGTGTGGTCGCGGAGATTTCAACGCAAAATCCCATCAATGCGGGTCGGTTCGTACGGACCCCAAAAAAGAAGCTCTTGGCGAATGGGCGGCAAGGAACGGCATGATCCCGTTGAACGAAGGAACTAGCAATACGTTCAGAAGAGGCGGAGGCAGCTTGGCAGCTTCATTGACGGCACTTTTGCTTCGGAGAGCATCGCGCGCAAGGTGAATAGTTGACACGTGGTAGAGGAGGAGTCATTGAGCGATCATATGTACATCTCGTACCGGCTGACGACTAACGCAAACCAGCACCACGTGACGCCTTCCGACACTGGTTATAATGCCAGGAGGCTGGAGGAGGCAACTTTCACCCAGGCATTCCTGAACGAAATAAATGGCGGCGTGCCTGACGACATGCATGACAGCACTTGAGAAAGCACGCGAGGCGTCAATGCCTAAGAGAAAGGGGCCCGGGAGAAGGTCAGTTTACTGGTGGACCGAGGAGACAGCGGACCTCAGGAGGACCTGCAACAAAGCCAGAAGAATGTACCAAAAGGAAAGGCATGACGAGAACAGATGAACGCAGCTCCCGGAAACCTACAAGGATTCGAGAAAATTGCTGTATTGCGTAGTATTGCGGCTGCAAGCAGCCGCAATACTTCAATCAAAGGAGAATCACTGCGCTAGCGTACTAGAAGAAGTGGAGCAGAATGTGTGGGGAGAAGGTTACAAAATAGTAACAAAAAGGCTGAAAGCCAGAGCCGCCCCACCAAACCTGACACTAGACGCAAGTAGAGAGATCGCCAAGGAAGTCGTTCCCGAGCACCCAATGCGGCACACCCAGAGATGGCTAAACGCGGGTGAGGACATTAACATGGAGCTTTTCACGGTTGACGAAACGAGACAAGCAGCCGCCAGAATAAAAGGGATTAACCGATGGAATACCACCAGAAGCGGCCAAAACCATGGTGGCACGAGCGGGAGAATACGTCACCGAAGTAATGAACGGGATTCTACCGAAGGAACATATCCCGACCAGTGGAAGACTGTCACGGTGTGACTTGGCACTTTGTATCATTCTGTATCTCGTTGCATTTCGAGCGTGCGTACGCGTAGGCAACACATTATACTCAATGTAAATGGCATTTTGGTGCTCGCAGCGCCATCTCTTGACCATTCTGGGCGACTGACATTTGCGTTGTTAGTTAATTTAAGGCTGAAGGACTAATTATGACTGATTTCTTTTATGCTCCGCCTGAATAGCATGGCTATGGCTGTGTTTGTCCGGGATGTCATGTCTTTGCGTTGGCTTTTTCCGCTACCATAGTTTAGATCGCGGGACCGGATTCTCGGCTAATTACTGCCTTGATGGGGACGATTTTGGGCGCTGAGCATCCGTGGAGTCTATGCCTTGCAAATGGGCCTACTATAGATTGGTTCTGAGCTGTCGTTTGTCTTTATTTGGCTTAATTGAGTATTGCATGTTTTTTTGCGCTAATGTCGCCACGTGCGTGCGGTTTGTCTCCTGTCTTTAACTAATTGCTTCCCAGTGTTTATTACGTTCTCTTCGGCTAATACCGTTATCCTGATGCTTGGTTCGTGCTAATTAAGTGATTAATTAGATACTTCTGTCTAGGGAGTTTTGGTTCTTCAGGTTCAGCGTCTGGTTCTTGTCGCTGGTCTATAAATAGATCCCCTCTATTCCACCCGGGATCAGTAGCTTTGACAACCTCGTTGCGGCTAGACGTTGTTAGTTTTGGTGTCTGTCTATGCACATGGTTAGAGTGGTAGGCTAGTGTACTTCGCTGGAAGAGAACACCGGTCCGCGTTGGTTTGAACGGCGGTGTTATCCACTTGGTTGATGTGGGATTTGATTCGGCGGTACAAATTGGCTTGTTTATGGCTTACCTTATATAGGGATTCGACGGCTACCACCATAACCGCACTAGTACCCGTTTTCCACCATTTGGGGTATGTATTGTCAAGGTTTACTCATCCATAGGGCTTGTTGTGATTTCGTGGGTGTTTTTAGTTGCAACTTACGTAGGATTGATTGCTTGTTTGCAACTTACGGAGGACTGATTGCTTGTTTGCAACTTACGGAGGATTGATTGCTTGTTTGCAACTTACGGAGGATTGATCGACTGATTGCGAAGGAGTTGCGGACTACCGGAGCCTTAATTTGTCCGGAGGATTCATACAGACTGGAATCGTTGCTGTTCCCGGATTGTTGTTCGTCGCCGGAGCGGTATATCAGCTGTTGGTGTGTATTTGGGAGCTGTATTGTTCTGTTTCGTCAGTTGGAGTATCATTGTGGGAAGGTCGTTGCCCTTACCCACAGTGGAAGGTTGCAGCGGGTACTTTGGTCATCATAACAAGTAGGTTAACGTGCCTTTTATTCCGAGAAGCATCGTTGAGCGTCCGTCGCTGTCGGAAAACGTTTCAGGACCGCCGACCCTGCTTTTGTTTATCGTACATAACCTCCAAGTTTCCGATTTAGCCGCGAGCCATCGTAATTGGGATCGTAGAGCTGCGTACTCCAATTAGTTTGTGGATTTGCTTTATTGTTATTGTTGGTACTTTGGTACTTGTAGTAGTTGTAGTGTATATAATTCGAGTTTGTTTTGTTTTGATCATCGTCGAGTACCATCGTGATTATAGTAGTTCACTTTAACCTTCAATTATTGCGCTCAGTTTGTTTATTTAGGTCACGTGTGGGGTATCTTTGGGGAGTTTATGTACCGGTAGTATCTCAAGTCGGTTAACGATATTTAGTAACAATTGCGGACGCGTGTCGTTAGTGTATTGGCCAATGCTACTGCGGGACGTCGCGTTTATACCGTCATTGCGCAACAGCAGCGTTAAGCGTTAACTCTTGAAGGGTGATTACTCCCTCATTGCGTACTTCCTGAGTCGGTGATTAGGACCAGCGTAACTAATTGCGATTTTGATTTGGTTGAGGCTTGATTAATTAATTACAGCTAATTAATTAATTAGCTTGTTTTTTATAACGATTCATTGTTTTAATTCGTTTAATTTCTTTTCTTATTTTGTTGCTGCGCTGCCCCTATCCTCCGTGACTTTATACCTTCGCTTTGGTCATTTCTAAGTGAATGGTTTGACCTGTTGACTTTGATTTATTGAAGAGCTTTGGTACTTTGAACTTGTATTTTGATCTTGTGGTTGATATTGATCATTAATTGTCGGTTGGTGATTATTTTAGTGCTTGTCTCTGGGAATTACATATTAGCGTTGTATCTTAGCTGTGTACGAGCACCGTTAGTGGATAATAAACAACTTATTATCCAAACTGTTGCCGGTTTACTGTCGAGCGTCCATTCCTTAATCCATCTACCGTCCCAATTCGGTTTTGTCCATTTCCAGTGCATATTGGGTGGCGCCCGTTACATCGTCGTTGATTAGGATACTGATTAACCCCCCTACTCTTCGCAGAGCTAGTCGTGGAAGCACTTGTACATCGGAGGAAGGCGTTCACAGGTGGTATCATCGGGCTTTGGTGTTTATCGTGAAGACACGCGGTTTCAAGACTGCCAACTTAGTTCTGTTGACAAAGGGAAAGTCAACGCCAGCGAAGTACAGGCCAATTTGCCTGCTCGACAGTGCGGGGAAACTCGTCGAGCAACTTCTGATGAACAGACTCAAGTGTGAGCTAGATAGTAAAGCTCCACTAGCAGACAACCAGTTCGGTTTCAGAGAGAGACGGTCAACAGTCGACGCAGTGAAGGTTGTCATGGAAGCAGCAAAGAGGGCAAACTAGCGAACGAGGCGTACCAAGCGCTTCTGCATGCTGATTACCCTAGATGTCAAAAACGTCTTCAACACCATGGCGTGGGAAGAGCTCTTGGCGGAGTTACAATGGAGGGACATCACCCCCTACCTTGGAAGACTTCTCCAAAGCTACTTGGAGAATAGGTGGTTGGTGCTCACAGGAAACAACGGAGCCACGGAGAGATTGTCCATCACCAGCGGGTAGCACAGGGGTCAGTTCTCGGACTAACACTTCTACGATGGGGTGCTGAGACTGGAGACAGGAGTGGAGTTGGTGGGGTACGCCGACGACCTAGCGCTAATAGCAACCGGTAAAACGTGCGGTAAGGTCCAAGATAAAGCAAACGCGGCAATCGCTCGCATTGTGGAGTGGTTGGAGGAGCACCGCCTTGAGTTGGCCGCAGACAAAACAGAAGCGGTAATGCTCTGCGGCAGACGAAAGCAAGACCCAGTTCAGCTTTCGGTAGGCGGAGTGACGATCAACCCTTGCGAAGTGTAAAATACCTGGGAGTGCACATTGAACAGGTTTTCAGGTTCAAGACGCACGTAGACGAATTGGCCGCAAGAGCAGAAAGGACGACCGGAGCACCGCTCGGACTCATGCCTAAAATAAAGGGACCCCGAGCGGAGGGCGGAGAGGAGAATTCTAGCATCGATGACGGAGTCAATAATGCTGTGCGCTGCCCCGGTCTGGGTGGAAGACCTAGCGGATGCTAATAGAAGGGAGAGGCCCCTTAAAGTGCTGCGAAGAGCAGCCATCGGGGTGTCGTCGGCATACCGAACAGTCTCTACAGCGGCTGTTCACGTTGTCGCCTCACTAGTCCGAGCGACAAGAAGGGAACACAGAAACACGACGCTCGAAAGATGGCAGACGGAGTAGGACAACGCGGAAGTCGGCCGCTGGACCCACCGTCTAATACCCAGAGTGGCAGACTGGGTAAACCGAAAGCATGGTGAGGTTACATACGAGCTCACACAGGCGCTCACTGGACATGGTTGTTTCGGGACCTACGTCCACAAGTAGAAGAGGAGATAGCGTCCGGAATGTGCGTATTGCGGAGGAATGGACACACCATGCCATACGCTCTTTGAATGCACTCAATGGGAACAACTGAGAAGGGCGTGCCCGCAGAAAGAAAGAAAAGATGGTGGAAGAGATGCTGAAGGGTCCAGATCAATGGAAACACATCTCCGAACCCATAAGAAGAATCCTCCAAGAAAGGACAAGGATGATAAACGTTGGGAAGCAACAGAACCTCCCCTCCTTTAGTGCATAACGGACCGAGACGGGCCTGGGGACAGAACAGAAAAGATGAGATAGCGCCCGGATAGCCGGCGCAGGAGAGCTCCAGGATAGACCGGAGCGAGAGAAGGTTAAGAGTCCAGGAGAACCGGACAATCAAGACTTCTGGAAGTCGGAAGTCAGGGAGGGACAGCTGGAGTACCGCAGTCCCAGAATAATAAACAACGGAGTGAGTGTCCCCGGAAATAGTGGACGTAATCGTCAAACAAGTCCTGGTGGTAACGCGTGAGTGCGTATGCAGTGCGGTGACAAACAAGCGGCGGCGTAAAAGAATTCCCCGCGTCGCGCTGTGCGCGTATCGTTTTTCGCGACTGGTGAGCGATAATTTCGCGAGCGGTGAATAGTGCGCTTGAACGCAAAGTAGAGGACACATGAAAATGTGCTGCATGTGTAGTTTGGTAGTTTAGCACTTAAGAGTATGTTAGATAAGAATTAATAAAATGCATGTTTAGTAGTTAGAGAGTAGCTGTAAGACATGTAGCTAGCGTAAGTGGTTGTTTTTGGTTTGGTTTTTAGTGTGATTAAAGGCTTTTACCCAAACCCAAAAGAGCGAAAGGGAAAGCTTGCTTTTTCAACATTGATTAAAATCAGATTAAGGAAGATGTCGCTGTCGGCTGAATGCTTCGGTGATACCCGACAGTGGGGTGGAGGCGGGATCTTCAATCCCTTCCGCTCTTTTCTAGAAAAAGACTGTCGGTGACGAAGACACGAAACCACACCGATTCTTAGTGGAAACATGGACGCAGCGCGTCCGCACTGTGCGACGCCCGGCAATCATATGTTTTCTAATTTTTGCAAATATTGCTGCATAACTTTCTATCATATATCAAATTGTAGGTAATTAAAGGGGCATCTCACCCTTCGCCGCTCGGAGTTATGCTCGACGGCGAACAACCCTTAAATGGCAATAATGTCAGTACGGAACCAGTACGACGGACAATCACATATCAAGTGGCTGCTGCAGAAAAATATTTATAACTTTTGCAAATATTGTTGCATAACTTTCATATATCACATTGTAGGTAATTAAAAGAACTTCTCACGCGTTCCCGCTCGGAGTTTTGCTCGACGGCGAACAACCCTTAAATTACGATACTGTCCGCACGCGACCGTCCCAGCCGGCAATCATATGTCGGTTGGTTGTTGTGGGAAAATAGTTATAAATTTTGCAAACATTGTTGCACAACTTTCTATCATATATCAAATTGTAGGTAATTAAAAGGGCATCTCACCCTTCGCTGCTCGGAGTTTTGCTCGACGGCGAACAACCCTTAAATAGCGATAATGTCCATACGGAACCAGTACGACTGGCAATTACATATCAAGTGGCAGCTAAAATGTTTATAACTTTATATATAGAACCAATATTGTTGCATAACTTTCTATCATATATCAACTTGTAGGTAATTAAATATGCTTCTTATCCTTCCCCGCTTTTACTCTACGGCAAACAACCCTGTAATAATGATAATGTCCTAATGGAACCAGTATGAAAATCACAAGCAAGCACTTCTAACAGAATACTTTTATAACTTTTGCAAGAAATATTGCATAATTTTGTATAATATATCAAATTTTCGAAGCAGTTCCCTAAATGGCGGTTAAAAAACGTCCAATAAAAGTCAACGACAGCTAGAGCAATAAGAATATTACATGTCTTGTCAGCTGATCGAGCAGTCAGTATTATGTGGCAGAGGTGTCGGTCGACCAGTTGCCTTTAATACGGCAATTTCAAGCTGGGTGCATTATCGTCATTTAAGGTGTGTTTGCCGTGGAGTGAAACTCCTAGCGGGGAAGCATGAGAAGCACTTTTAATTATCTATAATTTGATATATGATGCCGCAATATTTGCAAAAGTTATAAACATTCTCCTCTCACAACCACCCGACATATGATTGCAGGCGGGGACGGTTGGGTACGGACATTATCGTTATTTAAGGGTTGTTCGCCATCGAGCAATATTCCGAGCGGCAAATGGTGAGAAGACCTTTTAATTACCTACAATTTCATATATGATAGAAAGTTTTGCAACAATATTTGCACAGCGTACAGGTTCCGCACGGACATTATCGCCATTCAAGGGTTGTTCACCGTCCAGCAAAACCCGAGCGGCTAAGGGTGAGAGGCCCGACATATGATTGGCGGCGGGGCGGTCGCGTATGGACATTATTGTAATTTAAGGGTTGTTTGTCGTTTAGCTAAACTCCTAACGGCGAAGGGTGAGAAGTTCTCTTAATTACCTACAATTTGATATATGATAGAAAGTTATGCAACAATATTTGCAAAAGTTATAAATATTTTTCTGCAGCAGCCAGTTGATATGTGATTGCCGGTCGTACTGGTTCCGTGCTGACATTATCGCCATTTAAGGGTTGTTCGCTGTCGAGCAAAACTCCGATCGGCGAAGAGTGAGAAGCCCTATTAATTACCTACAATTTGATGTATGATAGAAAGTTATGCAACAATATTTGTAAAAGTTATAAATATTTTCCTACAACAACCAACCGACATATGATTGCTGGCGGGGACGGCTGCGTACGGACATGATCGTTATTTAAGGGTTGTTTGCCGTCGAGCAAAACTCCGAGCGTTCAAGGGTAAATAGTGTATTTCATTGCCTAATACTGACGTACTTAGGGAAGTTATGCAATAATTTTAATGTGAGTTATGTTCATTAATAGCACTTCTCGAACGGCGCGCCAATTTCTTGTATTATACTCGTATGGGTGTAGGTGATGTTAGGGGTAGCACCTTCCCAATATCTTACTAGATACAGAATTTTACGGGGCTTTCGGAATTTGTATCACTTGTTTCTCTATGGCGTTGTTTCAAAAAGTTATGGACAATTCTTTATTGAGATGACAAATGCTCTTATAAGGTGACGCGTAACGATATAAATCAAATTTCCGACAACACCGTTTGATGTATATTTGGAGCAAAACTCTGGCTTATAGTACTTGAACATATATCATTTGATATATGTTTCATAACAAAATCTGAAACAAAGTTATGGCTATCTTTTATGGCTAAATTATCCGGGGTTTATATGTCAGTAGTGGTTACTTGTTTAAAAGCAGACAAAATTTGGGGTTGAGGTTAACATACTTGAGTAGCATACAACGTGGTAGACAGAGCGGCGACCAGTGTAATAGGTATAGATATAGGTAACATGCGCACGAACGTCCAAACCGCGGCAACCATTTCGAACTTGGATTACCAGTTATTTGAAGGTTTGCCAATTTCAAACTATACCAAGTATGTGTGCAATTATAAAAGTAATTTAAACAGCGGTGTGTATGGGAGGTCGTTCTGCTTATTGAGGCAATTGATCGTTCTGTCCTTGACAGCTTTCTCAATCTCAAACGCTTCAAGAATCTTAATCTTGGAATTTTTCACACTCTTGTGGAGCAATTTTGCGTTTGTATTTTCAAAGTGATGCCTATTATGAAGATGATGTCTATCAAACTCCAAAACAGTGACGTCTCTGAGATGTTCCTTAACTCTAACACCAATGTTTCTGCCCGTCTCTCCTAGAACTGTTTTGTATTTTTGGTATCAATTTGGTGAGTTTTGGTCTTTAATTCTTTTTATAGAGCTTCACACTACCTACTTTCGTAATGCAGTATCTAAAGTTGGTACCATATTCCGACTCTGTGCAGTACCTACCTACCTAAACGGTGTCAGGTATTTTTCTGGGCATGAGTTCGGAATCAAAAGTTGACTATTCAGTATACGACTAAATTTTAGACTCGCCCGGTTCCCACTTGTCGGATGTCGGATCCGAAAAAAAATCAGATGCTCTAGTGGCAACATCTTGTATGGAACTGTTCACATCTACTTGTCGGAGCCGAGAAAAAATCGTGTCGGATAGATTTGAATAGCTCCATACAAAATGTTAAGCCACTAGAGCATCTGATTTTTTTTTTCGGATCCGACATCCGACAAGTTGGGACCGGGCGTCATTCTTAACACCCAGTATATTTGACAAACAGCTCAGCAGTGCAAAAAAATGCAAATTAATGAAACCTAATAAGTATTGTAGCGTTTTTCGTTCGTTAAGGTGTGAATTAAAACACTCGGTATATTAAAATAGTCAACTAATTTATTTAACACTATTACAGTCTTATTACCTAATTATTAAACACGAACACTAAACACGAACACTAAAAACTAACTGTCACTTAAGGCTACTATAAACATTTATCTTCACAGTATTTGTTTCTAACTATTTATGTCGATCGATAATCGCGCCCGCGCTCCGACTGCACTCTGAATAATACTGGCCAGAGAGCGACGGCTCGCTCTTATATACCGGTATCGATCCGTGCGGGAACGTTCTACGGTCCCTACTAGAACGGTCGCGACTTGTGCTCGCTGTCCGGATAGATCTCTCTGGAAAGAGCCGCCTCGAGAATAACCTCGAACTACTGGCGCCTTCGCGGCTGTTAAGATCGTCACACTGCCCCCCTCCTAAGCTCGTTTCGTCCCGAAACGATTCCAAAGATGGTGGATGTCGATATCGGCAGAAAGCTCCCTTGTTGCAGCAAGACCTCTTGTGGAAGGAACAGTCCACGGTTCTCTCCAGGGGACGACGTTGAGGGCTATAACAGCACACCAGAATTTGTACGCCCGTCAACCTGAAGAGTGCTTCCAACATGCTGCGAATCATCCTCCAATCCAAGCCATCGAGTCCGCATGCCAGCTTGGGAATGGCCAGGCTTCTCAGGTCCTCGGCTAGCAATTCTTCCTTTAGAGAACACAAAGTGTCCCAAACATCCCCATAGGTTGGCTTCTGACCGGACGTGTCTTTGGTAACCAAGTGGAAGATCTGTCTGCCGGTCTTTTCGTCGGTTGCCTTGAGTGCTTGTCCGGTATCTGGGATTAGACCGACGCAGCTCTGGAATATTTCCAAACTTCCCGCGGAAAACCTTGGCTATCCCTCTAGACATTTGCAAGTCCTTAGCCACACAATGTGCCAGTGCGTAGCCAGCTGGAGCAGTAAACAGGTCCCGCTGCACTTCACAGGTCACACCGAACCGACTCTTTTGACCATTAGAATGACGGACCATGAATTCGTCGAATGTCAAATCCGGCTCTGGTTGGATTTGCCGCAGCTCCGCGTCTTCGTGGTCTCCGTAGTAAGGAGCCAGTCGGTTGAAGTGAATGACTCGAGCTTTACCCCGCGGTGGCTTTTGTATCCGGTAAAGGACGTCGTTGATAACTTCCAGAATTTTGTATGGGCCATCCCAGGATGTTTGAAGTTTTGGTGACAGTCCCTTTCGTCTCTTAGGGTCGTAGAGCCAAACCATATCACCGGCATTGTACCTGCGGTCCTTGGCATTGACATCGTATGTGTCCTTCATCCGAGTACTGGCATCTTGAATGGAAATGCGAACTTGGCTATGAATGGCATCCATTCTTCTTCGCAGTTCACTGACGTAGTCCTCCCCGGCGACATCAGTCCCTGGCGGGTAACCAAACTTCAGATCGCATGGGAGACGGAGTTCTCTTCCCATAACTATCCGAGCCGGAGATTCTCCCGTGCTTTCGTGGACGGCTGATCGATAAGCCAGGAGGAACAAATGAAGAAAGCCATCCCAGTCTCTTTGATGGTCGGAGACCACTTTGGCCAAATACCGATTAATGGTTCTATTCATGCGCTCCACCATTCCATCTGACTGCGGGTGTAACGCAGTAGTTCTTGTTTTCTTGATTCCGAGCGCCTTACAGATGTTCTGGAACAAGCTGGATTCAAAATTTCGCCCTTGGTCCGAATGTAGCTCCAAAGGTACGCCAAATCGGCAAATCCATTCTTTCACCGAGGTGTCGGCAATTGTTGAGGCTTCCTGGTTTGGTAGAGCGTATGCCTCAACCCATTTGCTGAAGTAGTCCATCACGACCACGATGTACTTATTTCCAGCTTCGGATTCGGGAAACGGGCCGGCTACGTCAATAGCAATCCTTTCAAAGGGACTTCCCACGTTGTACTGGCGCATCAAAGCCTTCTGCTTTCTCTGCGGCCCATTACTTGCCGCACATACAACGCATTTTCTGCACCAGTCCCTTACGTCTTCCTTGCTATTGACCCAGTAAAATCTTTCCCTCACCTTTCCCAGCGTCTTTGTCACTCCGAGATGTCCTCCTGACACACCGGCATGGAGTTCTTTTAGCAGTTCCGCAATCCGACATTTGGGCACAACAATTTGCCTTCTTTCCTCTTTGCCGTCGTGGTCAATTATTTTCCGCCGCAGGAGTCCATCTTCCAGAATTAGGGAGTCCCATTGTGCCCAATACGACTTGATGTTAGGAGGATACTTGGCAACTTCTCCCCAGGTTGGGTTCTTCTCCTCTTTCATCCAGTTTAGGACTATCTGGATATCGGGATCTTCCTCTTGGTCTTTTATAAGATCTCTATTTTGCCAAGTATCGTCGACTATGGTGGTTCGTAACAAGTCAGCGTCTTTTTCCTCTGCCCGCTGGCAAGGCTTGCAGTCCCGTGGACAGGGTCTTCTTGATAGGGCATCTGCATTTCCATGGATTCTCCCTGCTCGGTGCTCGGTGTCGAAGTCAAACTCCTGTAGCCTCTCTATCCATCTTGCCACTTGTCCCTCTGGACTTTTAAACTGAAGGAGCCATTTTAAAGCTGCATGGTCTGTTCGTAGCAGGAACTTCCTTCCGTAGAGGTACTTGTAAAAGTGCTCCATCGCTTTCACAACAGCTAGCAACTCTCGGCGGGTGACGCAGTAGTTACGCTCTGGCTTGGACAACGTTTTACTAAAATAGCCTATGACTTTTTCTTCTTGCCCATCCTGAATTTGGGACAGCACGGCTCCTATGCCCACATTGCTAGCGTCGGTGTCCAGTATAAATTTTCCTTCAGGTAGGGAATAGCTCAAGATAGGTGCGCTTATCAGAGCCCCTTTTAGGTGATCGAAAGCTTCTTGACATTCCTGGGACCACTGGAATTTTCGTTCTCCTTCGGTGAGCCTGGTTAATGGTTTTGCGATGTTGGCAAATCCATTCACATAGCGTCGGTAGTATGTGCATAATCCCAAGAAGCTGCGCAGCTCATGTTTGTCATTGGGTACTGGCCAATCTTTGACAGTCTGGATCTTTGCCTTGTCAACCGCCACCCCTTGACTGGAAACAACGTGACCCAGGTACTGCACAGCTCTTTGAAATAGGTGACATTTCTTTGGGCTCAATTTCAGTGCTGAACCTCGTAGCCTCAGGAACACTTCTTCTAGGTTTCGCATGTGGTCTTCAAACGATTTTCCTACTACAATAATGTCGTCAAGATAGACCAGACATGTCTTCCAGGACAGTCCTCTTAAAATCGTTTCCATCAGTCGTTCGAAAGTAGCAGGAGCATTGCACAGTCCAAATGGCATCACGTTAAATTGCCATAATCCTGCACCCACCGTGAAAGCTGTCTTTTCTCTATCTTCGGGGGCCAATTCAACTTGCCAGTACCCGCTCTTCAAATCCAGCGTGGAAAAGATCTTCGATCCGGCCAGGGTGTCCAAAGTGTCATCGATGCGAGGAAGAGGATAGCTGTCCTTTTTGGTCACATTATTAAGCAGCCGGTAGTCAACGCAAAATCTGGTCGAGCCGTCTTTCTTCTTTACCAGTACTACCGGTGAAGACCATGGACTGCTGGATGGTTCTATGATTCCTTCCTCGACCATACTCTCAATAATCTTGTCAGCCTCCTCTCTCTTAGCCAGCGGTAGCCTTCTAGCTGTCTGCCGAATGGGACGAGCATTTTCCGTATTGATTTTATGCTGGATTATATTTGTCCTCCCTTTCTTCCCAGTATCAAAAATATCTCGATACTTATGGACCAAATGTCTCAGACTCTTTCTTTGGTCTGGCCTTAGACCGGTGCCTGACGACGATACCAGCACTTCCAACTCCTTTGGAATGGCTTCCCGGCTGGATTCCACGGCCGTAACCTGTCGCAGTATCGCTGAAACTCCAGAGCAGTGTCCTAACTCCGTGCCCTGCTTTAATAGCACAGGATAATGATTGACGTTCATTATCCTCACAGGAATACTCCTGCCAGCCCGCACAAGGGCCTTTCCGACCGCTATTCCTCGACCAACAGCCTCGTCATGCATTACTGGTTCGAACATGACTATCTGTGGTCTTGCCATCAATGCAGCCGTCCAAAACAATCTCGCTCCGTTCTGGTATCAGTGTCTCCTCCGGGAGTAGGACCTGAACACTTAAATTCTTTTCTCGATGTAAAACAACTTCCTCGTCATCTACCCGCAGAACTCCCTGCCTAAAGCTTAACTCGAAGCCCTTGGTGTCCATTATGTCCGTCCCGATGATCACCTCATCCTCAATCTCAGCCACTATCACAGGATGGTTAAACGTTGCTTTCCCGATGGTAAACATGACGTTTGTTTCACCATGCACTTTTGCTTGATCTCCCGTTGCTGTTCGTAGACGCCATTTTGATTGCCGAACCTTAGCTGCAGGTTTTATTATGTCGGGCCTTATGATTGTCTTCGTTGCACCTGTATCCAGCAGCACAGTGCGGAGGGTTCCATCCACACACGCGTCGACGAAAACACTGTTGGCATGGTGTTGCAGTGAGGAGACCTGGGCGGTATTTGCTGGGGCTTGCTGAATACAGGTCGACGTTCGCCCCCTCGCATCGACCTTTTTTAGTTTTCCGGATTGGCGGAAGTGGGACTGACGCCTTCTGGACAGCGTCTTCGTATGTGGCCTGCCTTGCCACATTTCCAGCACTCCAACTTCCGGTCCTGGCGGCTACGTTCTCTATTGATCTCCCTGACGATCCGTTTGACTGACTCTTCGAAGTCGTCCTCTCCTGGGATCACTTGTCGGACACGAGCTTGACCTTTGTTCGTGTTCTTGGCAGCTTCGAATTCAAGGGCCCGTGTTAGTGCATCAACTAGCTTAGGTGGATGTGCTAGTAGTAAGGCTTGCTTCATTTCACCATCACGGAGTCCGTCCAGGAATGCTTGAACCGCCAAACGTCCCATGATCTTTTCCTGGGCATCTGGATATGCCAGTCGAACCAAACGTGCAATATCTGCCTCAAATTCCTGTAAGGGCTCCCCTGACTTCTGGCACCGATTTTTCAGCTGAGTGTGGTAGACATGTTCCAGGTGTGACTGGCCATAACGTGTCTCCAAGTGTCTCACCAGGTGGTCATAGACTTCTTGCTCTTCCGGGGACGTTCTTTGCAAGATAGCAGCAGCATCTCCTCTCAAGGCCAACGTAAGGGCGGTCGCCTTCTCCCTGGATGACCACCCGTTCGCTTTTGCAGCCGCTTCAAACTGACGCTGATAAACATTCCACGACGTTGAACCATCAAATTGCGGTGGTTTGAGGCGCATCAGACCAACGGAATCCTGATTGCCACTAACTTTGCTCTTGTTGTCCATTGCTGAAGGTTGATAGGGCAACTCCTTGAAGGTGTTGATGTCCAACGTTGTGATTTTGTTCTCAACTTCCTGGATCTTGCCTTCCAAAATCAAAAGAATTCGCTCTTCCAGTGTAGAAGATTTTTTTTAAATTTCTTCGTGTAATTCCCTTTTTAGGTTGGCATTGTTTTCTAACATCTCTTCTTTCAACTTGGCAGAATTCTCTTCTAGCTTTTCCCCAAGCTCGCAAACTTTAGCCTCTAGGTCGGCGGAATTTTCTAGCAATTTAGCCTCCAGGTCGGCGGAATTTTCTAGCAATTTAGCCTCTAGGTTGGCGGAATTTTCTAGCAATTTAGCCTCCAGGTCGGCGGAATTTTCCAACACTTTAGCCAGGTCGGTGGAATTTTCTAGCAACTTAGCCTCCAGGTCGCCGGAATTTTCTAGCACTTTAGCCAGGGCGGCGAAATTTTCTAGCAACTTAGCCTCCACACATTGCAGCATTTGGCCGATATCACTTGCACTAGCAAAAACAAAGTTGTCCGGGTCATGGCCTTCTTCAATTAATGCTTTACGAAGCCGCTCCTGCAAGTCCGCTTTCTTCCCCGTCGTATCGCAGTCCCGTTCCTCCAGCTCCTTTTTCAGCTCACTAACTTTTAAGTCCGCTAGTTTCGTCATTTTCACGCACGCCAATTAGTCTGATTTATTTCACTTCAATTTTATTTTCACTAATGTCCAGTTGACTAACGTCCAATTCACACCCGACACCTGACACCAATGTAGCGTTTTTCGTTCGTTAAGGTGTGAATTAAAACACTCGGTATATTAAAATAGTCAACTAATTTATTTAACACTATTACAGTCTTATTACCTAATTATTAAACACGAACACTAAACACGAACACTAAAAACTAACTGTCACTTAAGGCTACTATAAACATTTATCTTCACAGTATTTATTTCTAACTATTTATGTCGATCGATAATCGCGCCCGCGCTCCGACTGCACTCTGAATAATACTGGCCAGAGAGCGACGGCTCGCTCTTATATACCGGTATCGATCCGTGCGGGAACGTTCTACGGTCCCTACTAGAACGGTCGCGACTTGTGCTCGCTGTCCGGATAGATCTCTCTGGAAAGAGCCGCCTCGAGAATAACCTCGAACTTCTGGCGCCTTCGCGGCTGTTAAGATCGTCACAGTATGATGAAAGCCCAAACATGGTCATTTTGGACGACAGCACAAAACCGTAAACTTTGCACAATTTTACTTGTGATTCTTTCGCGACGAAAACTTGAGATAAACAATTTAATAAAACTGACATTGGTGATCTTTGTCCCAGCCTCGATAAAGGATCACTGTTTTGGCTTGCTACACAATATAGTAGTAAAATGACAGACCAATTTTTTTTTATTTAGCGCTGGGGCAAGCGCCGACACATCACCGAATAGTTTGGGAATAGTTGGGTTCAAAATCCAGGGGGAGGGGGGGGGGCAAGTGCCCCCACCTGCCCATATGTAACGGCGCCCCTGAGTGTGGAACAAAGAGCCGATATCTGAAAATTTCATCGTAAACGTGTTCGTGAAATACTTGTACCCTGAATTAAATAATAGTAGTGCAATTTACCACAAATAGTAAAATTACTATAATTCTATTATTTTTTCTATCTCCACTAAACTAAACCCGCACTAAACTAAACTAGTCGGGCATGGTACAGACTCGACTCGTTGCGGAAAGGTGGGGACTACGCAGTAAGTTACCATTGTCAAACTCTACCGCCGTGTGACGTCCGATACACGACCGCACCGTGCCCGACAAAAAATAAACTAAACCAGTCGGGCACGGTGCCGACTCGGCGCGTTGGTGTCGGTGCAGTGTCGTTGCGGAATGGTGGGGACTTCGTCGTAAGTTAGCATTGTGCAAGTCTACCGCCGTGTGACGTCCGACACACAGCCGTCGCACGGTGCGGACGCGGTGCGTCCATTGTGGTCAGGTCTTAAGAAATTGAAAATGCAGTGAGGCGCAAACACTGTCGTCTGACAAATCGTGGTACAAAATAAAAGAAGTTATTAAATAAATATTGTAGTTAATTATTTTAGGTTTTTCATAAAATTTAACAAAGTTTG
Source organism: Melinopterus prodromus (assembly GCA_964023965.1). Lineage (NCBI taxonomy): Eukaryota > Metazoa > Arthropoda > Insecta > Coleoptera > Scarabaeidae > Melinopterus > Melinopterus prodromus. Next base: position 32,460,977 of record OZ030393.1, on the reverse strand, counting down.
AATATTTATCTCTAACAACTTAAAAGATGAGCCGCTTTATTTATAGTCATTACACTGGCGTGACGGGTGTGACACGTTTCCGTGGAATGACCCCTATCTAAAACAATACTGAATAAAATTTGTTACCATCAAATTGAAACAAATAGTAAAATCATTTGCTCTTTTTCTACTATTTTTCACAATGAAAACCGTCGGTGTCGGTAGGCATCATGCTAAGCGCTACTACCAAATGTATAAACTAATGACTGCGTTTACGCCGTACACTCGCATCCGATTGATATTAACTTATACATAGGTGTATCCAGCGGGGCAAGGGGGGCAGCTGGCCCCCCTTCCCACATACAGAAAGTGACCAGATGTCCCGCTTTTTCTCATTTTGACCCGTCTCCCGCGATGTCTTAAAAATTGCTATTTAGGAAGATTTAAAAAAATTTGTAGTTACGTTATACATTGTCTATTAGTACATATTTCTTGATTTTTGTTGTCCAAACATTCTGTTTAAAAGTGTTCGATGATCTCAATCCTTGGTACTTACATACAATAATAATTATAAGTTATAATAATAAGTTAATATTAATAATAATTGGTTAATATTAATTAGTTTGTCAACATCAATACTGTTAGCTGATCCAGTCAGCTAACAGTTCACGTTCCATTTGTACGTGAAGATGGTAAAGCCAGCGGTAGCAACATCGTTTTAATTTAAACAAAGCCAAATTAGCAATATTCTTGCAATTTGCAAAATGTTTTTTTCTTATCTCACAAAAGATCATATCCGACTCCGTTGTTTTTCACTGCTTTGCTTTGATAGTATGTATTTATTAAATAGATAGCGGTCAGAGGTAAATAAATTTTAGACTGAGAAACTATAGTTTTTCTGTCAATTTTGTTGATGTATTAAGTTAAATTGTCCCCATGAACAAACAATCTATTGATTTCTTTATATAGTTTTCCTGTCACTGCTTATGGTGTCTGCGATGAGCTGGCCATACGTAACAGCAGAAATATGGCCGCTGTTTACATATCTGACAATTATCGCATTTGTTGGTTAGCGGAAAAGTTACAATGTTTGGGCTGAAATTGTACCGAGATAAAAAATCTATTATTGTGTTGTGACTTTGACTAGGGGTATTATATTTGAAAAAAGAGAAAGATGTAGTAGTAAAATTCATTTTTATCTTACCAGAAAATTATTTTTGGCCTAGCCAAACTCCTAATTTATCTAAGAATTGATACTGAGAGTTTCATCAATTTTGAACCATAAACAACGCCGTTAATAACCGCATATATACGCATTTAAATAATTAATATGGGCCACCGAAACACGTTACTACAATTGATCATAAAAACTCTCCTCCAGCATTCAATTTTTAGGCGAGCGAGCGATGTAAACATACATGATATAATTCCTTATATCATATATACATACCAAAACTGAGATCCGAAGGACATAACACCATATGTACCTCACTATAGGGCAAGTTTCTGCGTCATCTGTGTTAATCGCTACACTATTATTGTTCTCTGTCTGTGAACTTGATCTGGACTGTCTTAAAGAAACCTGCTTTACACCGCTGAGCGCTGGTATAGGTGCACAACTGCATAAAACGCATCAACTTGACAACCGATGGGTCAATTTTAAAGAGCTATGTCTTAAAATGTCACCCATAAATTAACTCTAGTTGTGGGATTAATGCCATTGGCTTAATCACCATGAAAACATATTTAATCAGCCAGCATATTGTGTAAAAAATTAGCTTCTTTTCTCTAACTAAGTTCATTATTAAGGCAAGCGCGGTGGAACTTTATATTTATCCCAGAAAATGCCCAATGCTTACGCATTCCAACAGTACCTTACTTTTACACATCAGTGCAATAGTTTCGACTCCGATCTGCTTTTTATGCGCCCGTGTTTTGCATGTAACTGGTATATGGATAAACGCCCCTTCTAAACACATTTCGAGATCTAGATAACGAATATATTGTTAGTATTATAAACTTTAGTAATGAAAAAGGGAATACAAAGGATTGATACGTGCTGAGATACAAATTTATATTTTAAAAATCAAGTTCTGAAGACAAAATATACGGAAATATTTTTCTGTTAGTATTTGTTTTGACATGTATTCTGTCATGTTCGTTTATATTCGGCTATTGCCGCTTCCGACACGACCGAGCAAACGTACCTAAAAATTCAGTGTGTTTCCAGACCAATTATACGATGGTTGTGTCCAGATTTTAGTAGCTTTACCGCCCACCTTGAAATAACTGCGGGATGTTGTTTAAAAAAATAATATAATAAAAGAAATGAAATATAAAATAACAATAAGGAAAAGTTCTAATAAAGTAAATCTATGTTAATTGTCTATGTCAATTGGTAACGGACAAATATTTGTTACGGCAGGTTTGATAAGACCACGCGCGCACTGGAGCGACACTACGCGTGTAACACTGCGATCATAAATATACACTAGAACGCGTAGGAACCTACGGCGCATACAATTATGTGGATGCACCTAACGTAGCCCATGCCAGAGAGACGCTTGTCTTTATTTACATATCGCGGGGAGCGCAATAGAGATAGAGTGTTGTTGTTTTGCTCTCAGTGGTATTTTGGAAGAGTGGGGACTTATACAGTCCGATCTTAAATTACGATGTCCTAAATTAGGTACATCATGCGCTGCATTACTTGCTCCAATACGAACGAAAACAAAAATAATCTAGTCAATCAACTAACATTTAATGCGTTAGTACAATGATATGTTTGACCTCCTCACTTATTTATTTCTTTAATTTTATTATGATCCGGTATACGCCCATGGCACAAACGCGCCCCTACTGAGTTGTAGCCGTAAACACAACAATGCAGCAACATGGCTGCGCCCATAACGCATCTAGAAGCGCAGCACTCTGCACATTCTACGTTGTATTCAATTCTGTGGTGTAACACCATCTTTTCCGGGGGGTGGAGGAGGGCCACATGACCTAGCTTCCACTTGAATGGAGCCACGTTCTCTTCTTTGACTAGTACCAACACACCAGGTTGATCGTTTTTGGTCCGCTGCTGCGACTCGGAAACGTATTTAGTTGACCAACGGTGCGAAAAGTGTTGGGTTAGCTGCTGTAGATGCTGGTATCTGTTTAGCTTATTCTGCTTGATGTCCCGGAGATCTGGATCTGGGAGACTTATAAAGGGTCGGCCAATCAAAAAGTGAGCCGGTGTTAATACGTCCAAATCGTTGGCATCGGAGGGGAGTGGGGTTAATGGACGGGAGTTAAGGATTGATTCTATTTGAGTCAAAACAGTGTACAAATCGCGTCGTACACGCGTCGCAAATGACTCTTTACACTCTTCACCCCAGCTTCCCACAGCGCACCAAAATGTGGCGAATGCGCCAGTATGAAATGCAAGTCACACTATAGTTAGAAATTTGGTCTGTTATCGCCTTGCTATTATCGATTAAAAAACTACTGAGATTCCTTAATTCGTTGTTAGCACCCATAAAATTGGTACCATTATCGCTATAAGTATCAGTAGGTTTGCCTCGACGTGCTACAATTCGCCGAAAAGCAGCGATGAAACCCTCTGTTGACAGAGATGTTACCGGTTCAATGTGTATAGGCTTAGTTGGAAAAAAGGTTTATCGACGGTAAGATAATCAAGGAGAAAGGTAGATTGTCTGGCAATTCCGTCATACGAAGAAGCAACCGTAGACACGTATTTCGGACTATTAGTCCTCATCAGTACGGTATAGCCAAGGAGTAAGATGGACACTCAATGGAAAAAACACTCAAATGGAGACCATAAGGGGGTGCACAATGTCGCCAATTTGGTGCTTCAGTCACAACATCTTCAGGATTCGAAGACAAGATGTGACGTCGCGCCGGACACCCCAGGCCCACCATAGCCCATGAAGGTATAGATGGAAAAAAAGTTTATCGACGGTAAGATATTCAAGGAGTATATCTTTATTCTCCTTGAATATCTTACCGTCCATAAACCTGAATAACCAGAGATATCTTGCACAACAATGACTATCCGGAATACCTGATCAAAAAAAACAATCAACAGCAGAATAGCAATCAACGAAAGAATTGAAAACTCGACACAATCTACCACATTCCCCGAACCGGATACTACTACATATATAGCACTACCGTACGTAAGAAACCTCTCAGAAAAAATTGGTAATATAATGAAACCAGTTAATATAAAAATAGCGCACAAAAACACGAATAATCTGTCTAATATGTATACAAAATTGAAGGCCCCAATACCACTACTGAAACAAACACACTGTGTTTATGAAATTCCCTGTTGCAACTGTGAGGAAGTATACATTGGTCAAACAGAACAACTACTCCAAGAAAGACTAAAAGGACAAAAATATGCGAAAAACATAACAGCTCTAAAAAAGCATCAGGAAGAAACCGGACATCAGTTTAATTTCAAAAACGTGAAAGTGCTGCATAAAGAAAATAATACGAAAGCAATATGTGTAGTGGAAACTAAAGAAATTTTAAAGAAATTTTAAAAAATAAAAAGCAGTGAATGTAGATCCTATGTAATGATGCAAGTTTTTGGGATGTGGGATGGTGTGAGTCAATATACCCCCCAAGAAAGCAATAGCAATGTGAGATACAGAGCCTTTTCCTTTGACTATATAAATCAAAAATTAAACAAAGTACTCCCAAAACACGACATAATCCCAGCATATAGAACGAACAAAAAAATAATCAGTCCCATCAGTAAATACACATACCCTGAAAGAAATACTGACGAACAATGTGGCGTTTATTCCCTCAGTTGTTTGGACTGTGACGGCATATGGTATGTAGATCAGACTGGACGCCCTTTAAAAAAACGGTTATACGAACATAAACGAAACACCACATCTAATGTTTATCAACAACATCTAATGACCGGCCACACAATTTACTACAACAATGTAAAACTGCTTCATAAATGTGGGAAGGGCCTCCAGTTAGATCTTTACGAACAACTACATATACTGCGGCAAAAACTTAATCCGCAATCAGTACTAATTAATGAACAAATAGATTTTTCTACTAGACCACTGTTTTCGTATTTGAATTTCCGCTAGGGAATTTGGCGCTGCGATATCCCCTTCCCGTTTGCCCTGGACAGACCGTTGGCAACCCTGTTTGTTTCCGTTTGCCGTTCTCGACCCACATGTGAACTCAATGTCGCGTATGTTTTGATTTGTTAGTGTTATTTATCGTTTACACGCACTCGCCGCTATGATAATGTTTCGCCTATGTGTATTATACTTGTTATTTTGACTTTGTTACCCAACCACAGAGGGTGAGCGATTTGACGTGTGCCGACGAAGCTTACCCCTTGCGATACCTCAATTAATAGATTCTTCTACGTCTGCTACCATACCATGTCTTTTAATAAATCAAGATCCACTCAAAGATCATCAAAAAACCTAAACTGTGAGGTGTGAATTTCTATTCTTGTAAAAGTACAGACAAAATGGTTATAGAAAGTAACAATTAAAGGTAAATAATATACCTACTCAGGAATAAGTGTATAGGTATTTATAAAATTATACGTAAATACGACAATTTTAGGACTTACCAGCTATAATAACAATTAACAACATTCATACTCATGCACTGAGCAATGCAGAGGCACTCGGTTATTTACCTGCTACTAACGAGCTTAGAAATGTTTTCCAAAAATACTTTAATGATGGCATGGGTGTTACGGAAGCTTGTAATTTTCACAGTAATAAATTAGAGCTGGAAATGGACGAAGGTGATATCGCAAGTGCTTCTGTCAATCCAAAATACAGAACAGTAAAATATTGGTACACTGAATAGAGAAAAATTAATTTAGTCTCACGCACTGGTCTTGGGTCATTAGAGCCATTTATTATATATAGTTTCAGAAGCTTTCATCACCTGTATTTCTCCCATAAGCTATAGTACAACATGATGTGTATTAAAACCGAATATATTTTTATTACGGATGTCCAAAATGTTTGAAACATTATCCCAAAATTAGTATCGCCCTGTAGAGTTGTGCTGGGTATAAAAACAATATTTAGAAAGAATGGAAGAAAGAATTATTGTAAACTAGACTTTGTCTGATAGTATATTTTGTATATCGCTTTCCTAGCTCATCTAATAAAAAAGATATTCGGTTCTAATGTTTTATACAGATCATGTTTGCGTTGCGCTTATAGGGGAATAATGCAAGCGATGTAAAACTTTTGAATCTATGTGTATTATGCGGTATGTAGATGTATAATTAGAGCTACTTATTTTACATATTTTTTGTTTTAAAATTGAAAGAAAGGATCCCCGAGTATGAAACTTTAGGTGTCTCCTTGCACATTAACGAGGATCCATTTAGTGTGCTAATCATAAAACCAATAATGAGAAGAGCTCACAATTTACCATGTACAAAAAACATTATAGGCAAAATATACCGCCGATTAGCAATGGCAAGGCAAATCCTACCTCCTATTGGCAACAGTACATACGCAAATTACCGCGGCGGCATAATCTACCCGCGATTAGCAACGTTCGTACAAAACGTACCAGCGATTAGCAACAACCAATGAAAGACCTTAATTTATGGCCTATTGCTAAGCAATGGTAGATTCTGCCTAAATGCCCCCAGGCCCACCATAGCCCATGGAGGTATAGATGGAAAAGGTTTATCGACGGTAAGATATTCAAGGAAAAAGGTTATTTATCGGGCAATTCCGTCATTCGAAGAAGCAACCGTAGACACGTGTTTCGGACTATTAGTCCTCATCAGTACGGTATAGCCAAGGAGTAAGATGGACACTCAATGGAAAAAACACTCAAATGGAGACCATAAGGGGGGTGCCCAATGTAACCAATTTGGTGCTTCAGTCACAACATCTTCAGGATTCGAAGACAAGATGTGACGTCGCGCCGGAGGTGACGGACACCCCAGGCCCACCATAGCCCATGGAGGTATAGATGGAAAAGGTTTATCGACGGTAAGATATTCAAGGAAAAAGGTTATTTATCGGGCAATTCCGTCATTCGAAGAAGCAACCGTAGACACGTGTTTCGGACTATTAGTCCTCATCAGTACGGTATAGCCAAGGAGTAAGATGGACACTCAATGGAAAAAACACTCAAATTGAGACCATAAGGGGGGTGCCCAATGTCACCAATTTGGTGCTTCAGTCACAACATCTTCAGGATTCGAAGACAAGATGTGACGTCGCGCCGGAGGTGACGGACACTCCAGGCCCACCATAGCCCATGGAGGTATAGATGGAAAAGGTTTATCGACGGTAAGATATTCAAGGAAAAAGGTTATTTATCGGGCAATTCCGTCATTCGAAGAAGCAACCGTAGACACGTGTTTCGGACTATTAGTCCTCATCAGTACGGTATAGCCAAGGAGTAAGATGGACACTCAATGGAAAAAACACTCAAATGGAGACCATAAGGGGGGTGCCCAATGTCACCAATTTGGTGCTTCAGTCACAACGGCGCGACGTCACATCTTGTCTTCGAATCCTGAAGATGTTGTGACTGAAGCACCAAATTGGTGACATTGGGCACCCCCCTCATGGTCTCCATTTGAGTGTTTTTTCCATTGAGTGTCCATCTTACTCCTTGGCTATACCGTACTGATGAGGACTAATAGTCCGAAACACGTGTCTACGGTTGCTTCTTCGAATGACGGAATTGCCCGATAAATAACCTTTTTCCTTGAATATCTTACCGTCGATAAACCTTTTCCATCTATACCTCCATGGGCTATGGTGGGCCTGGGGTGTCCGTAACCTCCGGCGCGACGTCACATCTTGTCTTCGAATCCTGAAGATGTTGTGACTGAAGCACCAAATTGGTGACATTGGGCACCCCCCTTATGGTCTCCATTTGAGTGTTTTTTCCATTGAGTGTCCATCTTACTCCTTGGCTATACCGTACTGATGAGGACTAATAGTCCGAAACACGTGTCTACGGTTGCTTCTTCGAATGACGGAATTGCCCGATAAATAACCTTTTTCCTTGAATATCTTACCGTCGATAAACCTTTTCCATCTATATATATATATATATATATATATATATATATATATATATATATATATATATATTTAACTTTAGATTTTCACGATCGTTATGTATATGTAAAAAACTTTTTACATATATATATATATATATATATATATATATATATATATATATATATATATATATATAGAATCCAAGTGAGAAGTAATTTTTAAAATTAATTAAAAGGATACGGTCTCAGCCCGGATTCGATTCTATTTACGTCATATTCCCTATATAGTATATTTAAACCGATTAAACCAGTTTCCTACTTTCCACTAGCAAGATTTGCGATAAACCTTGACATACCATGAACCAATTTCCACCAGTGTCCAATAGATGTCATGATAATAGTAGTTAGACAGCAACCCGTACTGTTACTATCGTTTGAAATGACGAATTAAATCTATATCCTGTACAGGGCTCAGTAGTTCAGCGGTAGAGCAATACCCCGGCAAGGAAGAAGGCCCCGGTTCGAATCTGGGCTGAGACCGTATCCATTTAATTAATTTTAAAAATTACTTCTCACTTAGATTCTATTTACGTCATATTCCCTATATAGTATATTTAAACCGATTAAACCAGTTTCCTATATATATATATATATATATATATATAAGTACCCCTTGCGATACCTCAATTGAAAGATTTTTTTATTCTGAATACAACGAAAAAAAATATGAAGATCGGTTGATAAATAACGACGATATTTACCAAAATGTATTCAAAGAAGAGCGTCAATATTCGAGTAAGCGCTATTGAAGCGGGCATAACAACACCGTTCCAACAATTGCAACTTGTTTTTACTTATGTCAAGCACAATTCCAAGTTTTTCGTGATTAAGGAAATAGTATCAAAATGAGACTTACTGAAACCGAAAGAATCCAAGTTTTAATGATGATTGGTTTTGGAGATAGAAGCCGGACGCATGAAAAACTTCGTGGTTTGTTCAATGAAGCGCACCAGGACCGTCCGCCAATATCGCAATCGACAGTAAGTCGAATCGAAAACAAATTTCGCGATCTCGGTCATGTACGGGATAAACCTAAGCCAGGACGTCCATTGGCCTTAAATGAAAACCAACAATTGGATGCTATTCTAATGGTGCAAGAAAATCCACATTCAACCCTTGCAGAGGTCGCTTCAGAAGTTAGTGTGTCAAAAAGTACAGTATCCAGATTATTTCGAATACAGAAATTTCACCCGTATAAAGTGCACTTGGTACAAGAATTGTCCGATGATGACTTTGATAGACGAGTGCAGTTTTGTGAGACAATGATGGAACTCTCTCATGCAAATCCTCGCTTAATTAGAAACATCGTTACTTTCTGATGAGGCAATGTTTTGTCTGAATGGCACCGTCAATAAACAAAATTGCCGTTACTGGGCCCGTCAAAATCCGCATTGGATGATGGAAGCGAACACACAATATCCTCAAAAACTTAATGTGTGGGCTAGTGTGGTGGGTTCAAGAATTATTGGACCATATTTCGACGGAACACTGAATGGTGAACGTTACCTGAACTTTCTTCGAAATGAACTACTACCTACTTTAGCGGTATTGTTTCCCAACGCAGAAGATCCTGGTAGACACAGTGACAGAATTTGGTTACAGCACGACGGTGCGCCTCCACATTATGCGCGACCAGTTCGAGAACACCTCGATCAAGTATTTCCTAATCGGTGGATTGGTAGACGAGGACATATTGAATGGCCAGCAAGATCGCCAGATTTAACCCCACTAGATTATTTTCTTTGGGGATATTTAAAAAGTAAAGTTTATTTGAATAGACCTGCAAATATTGATGCGTTAAAGGAAAGAATTCGTGCAGAAATTCACTTAATCACTCCAGAAATGTTAGACAATGTTCAACAAGCTTTTGGGGATAGACTAGGGCATTGTCTCGTCGTTAACGGGCAGCACTTTGAACAATTAATTAAGGATTAATTAAGTAAATTTTGTTATTCCCTCAATTTCGTGTATAAATAAATCTTGCTAAATATCGCCGTTATTTATCAACCGATCTTGATATTTTTACTTTATCATACGCAGTATTATAAAGTGTTGTAATCATGCCGAAAAAAAAAATTGAGATTTTAGCGGAAATAGGTCGTTCTGGGTCCCCTGAACATTTTTGACCAAGGTACAAAAAAATGTCTGTGTGTGTGTGTGTGTGTGTGTGTGTGTGTGTGTGTGTGTGTGTGTGTGTGTGTGTGTGTGTGTGTGTGTGTGTGTGTGTGTGTGTGTGTGTGTGTGTGTGTGTGTGTGTGTGTGTGTGTGTGTGTGTGTGTGTGTGTGTGTGTGTGTGTGCGCGTGTGTAACACGCACACACACACACGACGATTGTTGACGATTGTGACGACGATTCCGGAGAAACTACTAAAGGTATCGGGGCGAAAGTGCGTATTTAGTAGTTTTATGACCAAACTTAGAGCTGAAAAGCTTTTGGTTCAAAATTGTCGAAAGGAACTGGCTATTTACTCTTAGCATTTTTCAACGGTTTTCGTCATTTCTGTAATTTCGTCAAAATAGATAAATAATAAATTAAAGTAGACGAAATTTTGAATAATTTATGCCTATGACATTTTTTGGTAAAATTAATAGTTTAGCTTCAAGAGCAAATTCTATTTGATCGAGATCGGTCGCATCTGCATTGATATGAAAGTACATAGTAGCCTGGATTTGACAAATATTTTTTTGTGCTGTCACCACAGAAATGTCTATGGCTGTCACACTCGAAAACAGCTGATTTCATCACAGGTTGGAAAACCGCTATGGAATGTAGCCGCTCTAGTGCGGCAAAGTACAAAATACTTTTGTGGCGATGATTCCGGAGAAACTACTAGAGGTATCGGAACGAAAGTTCATATTTAGAAGTTTTATGACCAAAAGGGTCCAAAGGAACTGGTAGTTTATTCTAAGCCATTTTCAAGGATTTTGCAAATGAGCCGGAATTTCTGTAATTTCGTCAAAATAGTTAAACAATAAATTAAAGTAAGTAAATTTTGAATAATTTATGCCTATGACATTTTTTGGTAAAATTAATAGTTTAGCTGCAAGAGCAAATTCTATTTGATCGAGATCGGTCGCATCTGCATTGATATGAAACTACATAGTAGCCAGGATTTTGACAAATTTTTTTTTGTGCTGTCACACTCGAAAACACCTGATTTCATCAGAGGTTCTAGAATCGCTATGGAACGTTACCGCTGTAGTGCGGCAAATTACAAAATACAAATTTCAAATGAAATAATATCACCAATTTGATTGTTTGTTGATAAGAAATATCAACCCGTCTTTATATCTAATTCTAAAAACGATAAATTGAGTAGAAAAGTATAGCGATGACTGTAGTTTTATTTTAGTATGTTGGTACGGATGTGACGTCTACAGTGTCATGAACAAATATAAATCTGTCAGAATTTGAATTAGCTTTTTAAACTTGACGTTTCGTCAAAGTGGTACCAACCTAACATTTCCTATACAGAAATATAACCATTTTTATTTATTTTATTTTAAATACATGTTTCTCAAAAAGCAACACAATAAACGTTGATGTCTCTCCTGCCAAAAACTAGATAGCGCGACGCGCTCACGTGCTACGGCGACGCGCCGCATCACCGCTCGTCGCGCTATTCCGTACTTTCGGTACTTGTGACATAAATAACTATTATTCTAATGACGTAGTGTAGGTAGTGTCAAATGCTGATGCTTTGACAATACCTACGATTTATCTCAATAAAATCGATTCTCAAGCAGCTAAAGTATTAATTTTATATATTGTATGATAAAGTCATGTGCCTGGCTACATCATATTTTTTTTGTTATATTTAGAATAAAAGAATCTATTAATTGAGGTATCGCAAGGGGTAAGCTTCGTCGGCACACGTCAAATCGTTCACGCTCTGTGGTTGGGTAACAAAGTCAAAATAACAAGTATATGACACACAGGCGAAAGATTATCACAGCGGCGAGTGCGTGTAAACGATAAATAACACTAACAAATCAAAACATACGCGACATTGAGTTCACATGTGGGTCGAGAACGGCAAACGGAAACAAACAGGGTTGCCAACTGTCTGTCCAGGGCAAACGGGAAGGGGATATTGCAGCGCCAAATTCCCTAGCGGAAATTCAAATACGAAAACAGTGGTCTAGTAGAAAAATCTATTTGTTCATTAATTAGTACTGATTGCGGGTTATGTTTTTGCCGCAGTATATGTAGTTGTTCGTAAAGATCTAACTGGAGGCCCTTCCCACATTTATGAAGCAGTTTTACATTGTTGTAGTAAATTGTGTGGCCGGTCATTAGATGTTGTTGATAAACATTAGATGTGGTGTTTCGTTTATGTTCGTATAACCGTTTTTTTAAAGGGCGTCCAGTCTGACCTACATATATGCCGTCACAGTCCAAACAACTGAGGGAATAAACGCCACATTGTTCGTCAGTATTTCTTTCAGGGTATGTGTATTTACTGAGGAGACTGATTATTTTTTTGTTCGTTCTATATGCTGGGATTATGTCGTGTTTTGGGAGTACTTTGTTTAATTTTTGATTTATGTAGTCAAAGGAAAAGGCTCTGTATCTCACATTGCTATCGCTTTCTTGGGGGGTATATTGACTCACACCATCCCACATCCCAAAAATTGCATCATTACATAGGTTGATGTCGGATCTATCATTCACTGCTTTTTATTTTTTAACATTTCTATAGTTTCCACTACACATCTTGCTTTCATATTATTTTCTTTATGCAGCACTTTCACGTTTTTGAAATTAAACTGATGTCCGGTTTCTTCCTGATGCTTTTTCATAGCTGTTATGTTTTTCGCATATTTGTGTCCTTTTAGTCTTTCTTCGAGTAGTTGTTCTGTTTGACCAATGTATACTTCCTCACAGTTGCAACAGGGAATTTCATAAACACAGTGTGTTTGTTTCAGTAGTGGTATAGGGGCCTTCAATTTTGTATACATATTAGACAGATTATTCGTGTTTTTGTGCGCTATTTTTATATTAGCTGGTTTCATTATATTACCAATTTTTTCTGAGAGGTTTCTTACGTACGGTAGTGCTATATATGTAGTAGTATCCGGTTCGGGGAATGTGGTAGATTGTGTCGAGTTTTCAATTCTTTCGTTGATTGCTATTCTGCTGTTGATTGTTTTTTTGATCAGGTATTCCGGATAGTCATTGTTGTGCAAGATATCTCTGGTTATTCAGGTTTATGGACGGTAAGATATTCAAGGAGAATAAAGATATTCTCCTTGAATATCTTACCGTCGATAAACTTTTTTTCCATCTATACCTTCATGGGCTATGGTGGGCCTGGGGTGTCCGGCCCGACGTCACATCTTGTCTTCGAATCCTGAAGATGTTGTGACTGAAGCACCAAATTGGCGACATTGGGCACCCCCCTTATGGTCTCCATTTGAGTGTTTTTTTTCCATTGAGTGTCCATCTTACTCCTTGGCTATACCGTACTGATGAGGACTAATAGTCCGAAACACGTGTCTACGGTTGCTTCTTCGTATGACGGAATTGCCCGACAAACTTCCTTTCTCCTTGAATATCTTACCGTCGATAAACCTTTTTTCCATCTATATATATATATATATATATATATATATATATATATATATATACAGGGTCCTGCAACTAAGCTCCCGTCTTCTGTAGGTCACTTACTCATTAAGCTAAGAGTTTGACATTTTGCAGGCTTACCCTGTACTTCAAGGTACAATTCAAGAAATTATTTTTTATTATACAGGGTGTTCCAAAAATGTGCAACGCCATGGTAATATATTTTTTTTTAAATTGCATGCTATACATTTTTCTACACATTTGGAAACCTTTTATGATTGCCTACATATCACCAAAATTTTATTGAAATCGGTTGAGTGACCGCAGCGGAAAAAAATAAAAACCAAGAAAAATTGATTTTGCATCGTAGGCTTTAAAAATCAATAAAAACCACAAAATGCACCTCGTTAATAAAATTTTGCGACGTGCTTATTAAGTTAGATGTAATAGTCTCGTTAACCAAGTGAAATTGATCCAAATCATACAGGGTGACCAAACTCGAGTGTCAAACTTGTCAAACTTCAAAGCGAGCTATTGTTCTTATTTTAAATTGGAACCCATAATTCTTTTTAGGTGGAACGATGCGGAATTAAAGTATAAACATTGTTTCTGAATACAACTCCATCACAATTCCCAATATTTTAAAAGTTATTCGCCAAAAACTCATTTTTCAATGTTTCCAACGGCAATGTTAGGTAATAAATATCGTACGTGGCGTTGAAAAACAATTTATTACATAAAATATAACGCAGAGAGGTATTTTAGATTTTACTGTATTTAATTAAGTAGTTATTCAATTGCTAAATTTACTGAAAAATTTACCTATAGCCACATATCCGTCCTTACCGCTATAGGTAAATGATGCAGTAAATTTGGCATTTGAATAACTACTTAATTAAGTACACTCAAATCTAAAATAGGTCTATTATTTTTTATGAAATAAATTGTTTTTTAACGTCACGTACGATATTTATTATCTAAAATTGCCGTTGGAAACGTTGAAAAATGAGTTTTTGGCGAATAACTTTTAAAATATTGGGAATTGTGATGGGGTTGTATTTAGAAACAATGTTTATTTTTTAATTCTGCATCATTTCACATAAAAAGATTTATGGGTTCCAATTTAAAATAAGAACAATAACACGCTTTGAAGTTTGACAAGTTTGACACTCGATTTTGGTCACCCTGTATAATTTGGATCAATGTCACTTGGTTAACGAGACTATTACATCTAACTTAATAAGCACGTCGCAAACTTTTATTAACGAGGTGCATTTTGTGGTTTTTATTGATTTTTAAATCTTACGATGCAAAATCAATTTTTTTTGGTTTTTATTTTTTTCCGCTACGGTCACTCAACCGATTTCAATAAAATTTTGGTGATATGTAGGCAGCCATAAAAGGCTTCCAAATGTGTAGAAAAATGTATAGCATGCAATTTAAAAAAATATATTATCATGGCGTTGAACATTTTTGGAACACCCTGTATAATAAAAAATAATTTCTTGAATTGTACCTTGAAGTACAGGGTAAGCCTGCAAAATGTCAAACTCTTAGCTTAATGAGTAAGTGAGCTACAGAAGACGGGAGCTTAGTTGCAGGACCCTGTATATATATATATATATATATATATATATATATATATATATATATATATACTATATAAGGAATATGACGTAATAGTAGGTATATATATATATAACGTATAGAAACCGATTAAACCAGTTTCCTATATATATATATATATATATATATATATATATATATGTATATAGTATTATTACAGAGCCGAGCAGAGATTGGGCAAGTCAAGTTTTTTCGGGGTTATTCCAGTGGCGGGTAGACCGAGAAGTGACTAGGGTCACGCGCGCAACCACAGCGGTCCTATTCGCTGTTTTCTTTCTTTTCGATGCAGGTTATTGTACGTTTAGCCATTAATAGTATGAAATATTTATATTGCATGTTAAATTATATAGAATAAAACCTTTGTGCAAAAACCTTGCAACATTTACATATATTTTTATAATATATATTAATTATAGAATTATTAAAAGAACCTTGCCTTAAAGAGGAACTGGAATTTATTCATAGCAATTTTTCATTTCTAATTGCAGACATTAAATATTTCGAAGGGCGTAACATCAAAGTGAGAGAATCGATAGCAAAATTGACCAAAATAGTAAATAAATTGAAATCGGTTCCGGGAGAAATGTGTGAACTTTTAACTAATAAAGTTGACGTTATATTAGATAGAAATCCCAATCTCAGAATAGTTCAAGAATTTTGTATGACAAATAATTTTACAAATTGCGAAAAATATCAATTACATGCGCATTGCTTTACTTATGCCCCATTAATAAGCTGTGACGTTCAGAGAAGCTTTTCGACTTTTAATAGTTATTTAACCAACAAGTATATTAAAAAGAGCGATTAATGATCAAGACTGTTTAACGCTCGAGCGTTAATTGTTGAGATCATAAATAGCCGTTTATTATTCGAGTTGCATTTTTCGTCGATCGCATTCTTCTAGCGTCGTCTACATAGACTTTTCTTCGCCAATGTTTCTTTTTAGATTATATGACAATTTATGTAATTTGACACTGACTGTTCTAGAGCGCAGTATGTTTTGATTGGAAGGTTTCATTTCAAATATGTTCGATTGGCCAATCAAACGTCTTTACGTCGTGTGATTGGCTATAACAAATCATGCATTAATAGAAATCGTGCATTAATAGTTATTTAACCAACAAGTATATTAAAAAGAGCGATTAATGATCGAGACTGTTTAACGCGCGAGCGAAGCGAGCGCGTTAATTGTCGAGATCATTAATCGCTGTTTAATATTCGAGTTGGTTACAAAATTTTTCCGTCGATCGTATTCTTCTAGCGTCTTCTACATAGACGTTTCTTCGCCGATGTCTTTTTAGGTTATATGACAATTTATGTAACTTGACACTGACAGTTCTAGAGAGCGGTATGTTTTGATTGGAAGGTTTCATTTCACATATGTTCGATTGGCCAATCAAATGACGTCATTGCGTCTTGTGATTGGCTATAACAAATCATGCATTAATAGAAATCGTGCATTAATGGAGTACTTTAATAAACGATTTCCTATTCACTAAACTGACTCATAAATAAACGATCGACGGAAATAGTTATTTAATTGCATTTCCTATTCACTTAACTGACTCATAAAATTTAACGATCTACGGAAAAGTTATTTTAACTTCTAAAAGAACATCATTGACTATCGAAAATTTGGAGAAAGTAGTAATAGCAAATGTTAACAGTAATATCTTATTAAATAAATAATTATTATGAATACAAATTATTGCTAAAATCATTTGATATTATAGGGACAAGTTATTTACGCACTATCCGTCCGTCGAGTATAGTATAAAATAAAGCGTACGTCACTGTCGTCGCTGTACTCGGTCGCATGAGTCATGCCTGAGCGTTCGAGCGTTGAATCGCCGCACAATCGCCGTAACTTTTACTGTCATTCTTTCTCGTGGCGGCATATCGAATTATTTCATGGTCCAATGTTACTACGGTTTCGAGATAAGCGGACTTCTTTGGAGTACGGTGTTATATACGAAAGTGCTATTGCTCACTATTGCTAGACAAACGCCGCTCTATGCCTCAGGTGTCACCAGTTGCCCAAGTTCTGCTCGGCTTTGAGTATTAAGTAATAATTTCAATAGTTAGCCTTGTTTATAATACGAACGGTTTTATTTTTGGGGATAGAGGCTATTTCAAAATTAAGAACGTGTACTTAACTAAAGTATATTTTCTCTAACGTTTCGACGCAATTCGCGTTTTGTTCACAGAGTAACTAAAATGGTGGTGAAACGACACCGAAACACATCGTAAGATATCTCACTCTAACAAAATACCAATATAATAACGGTGAAAAAACTGTTTGACTAAAAAATTCAATATTTACATTGAAAGGATGCATAAATGTCATTCTAACGAAACACCAAATCGGTATTTAAGTTAAACAATTACACAAAAACCATTACAACAAAACACCAAACATTAGCGTGAAGAGTGGTACTCACAATCTTATTACATTCAAATTGAAACAAGACAACATACTTATTATAATCAATTAACTGATTTACATAATATTTTTATCAAGAATCAATTTGTAACATTTAGTTAAATTTATATCAGACCTATCATTTACAGCTTTCTTATTTCTTAAAATTTTAATTGTCTCTATAACACATCTAGCTTTTAAATTGTTTTCTTTTTGTAGCACTGTCACATCATTAAAGTTAAACTTATGTCCTGTTTCTTCTTGATGTTTTTTCAACGCTGTTATGTTTTTGGCGTGTTTATGGCCCTTTAGTCTTTCTTCAAGTAGTTGCTCTGTTTGTCCAATATATACTTGTTCACAATTATAACATGGGATTTGATACACACAGTGTGATTGTTTAAGTACCTAGTGGTGTTGGAGCTTTCAATTTTGTGTATATTCTTGATAGATTATTGGTATTTTTGTGGGCAATTTTCATGTCGAAGGTCTTCATTATGTGGCCTATTTTCTCTGATAAGTTTCTGACATACGGCAGTGCAATGTATTTCGTTGTTTGTGGTTTTGGAGGTGTTTCGGGCTGTATTCTGTTGTTGATTGTTAGACGGCTGTAATGTTTGGTGTTTTGTTGTAATGGCTTTTGTGTAATTAATTGTTTACCTTAAATACTGATTTGGGTTAAAGTTGCTAATTTGTTTTAGTGACCTTTTTTTGTATTCATTGAATGTATGTAAATATCATTTTTATGTCAAATAGTTTAAACACATTGTTACGTTGGTATCGCGTTAAAATGACATTTGTGCATTCCTTCAATGCAAGTATTGATTTTTTGTTGTCTAACAGTTATTTCTCGTTCGTAGGTTGGTATTTCGTTAGAATGACATTTATGCATCCTTTCAATGTAAATATTGATTTTTTTAGTCAAACAGTTTTTTCACCGTTATTATATTGGTATTTTGTTAGAGTGAGATATCTTTCGATGTGTTTCGGTGTCGTTTCACTACCATTTTAGTTACTCTGTGAACAAGACGCGAATTGCGTCGAAACGTTAGAGAAAATATACTTTAGTTAAGTAACGTTCTTAATTTTGAAATAGCCTCTATCCCCAAAAATAAAACCGTTCGTATATATATATATATATATATATATATATATATATATATATATATATATATATATATATATATATATATATATATATATATATACAGTGTGTCCACGAAAGTCCGCACCATATGGAAAACTTTTTTATTGTGTATTTCTCAGAAAATTTTATTCTTTATGAAAGTTGGCGGCTCGTATGAAACCAAAACTGCAATAGTCAAATATGTAAATTTGGGCCCCATGTACCGAGCGATTCAAAATATATGAATTTGTGATAAGAGTAAAGTGCCTTTATTTTCATTATTATCGAAAAACTTTATTTGGAAATGTTGTTTGGAAGTAAAAATTATATTCAAATATGAAGTCAGAGCCACCTACCTTGAAAAAAAATATTTTCAGTTTTTTCTTAATTATTACTCTTGTGACAAATATTAGTAAATGCCAGTGATACGAAAAGGATCTTTTTAATATATTTTTTAGAAATTTGAATACATTTTTTATATTTTTTATTATTTTGGTATGATAACTAATGTTTATTTAGAACTAGCGCAAAATTACTCATTTTCTTGGTGCGAAGTTGTTATTTCACCCTGTAGATATTAATATATTATACAATAACTAATTCAGGAACGTGTCTTACCTTTTATTCGGTTAATATTAATGACTGTGGGTAGGTTTATAATAGTAGTTATCCATCTACAGCGAGCGATTCTCAAGTGGTGTAACGCGCGGTATTACCACTTATGATGACTTATTTTCACTGATAAAGAATTGTTTTAAAAGTTACAGCACATTAACAAATTTGCATTAATGTATGTATTTTTGTAATTGTAAGCAGTAGAAATAAAATAAGTTCATAGATAATAAATTACCATTATTAACATCCTCATAATAGTTATTAACTTAATCACGGGGAAGTCAGTCAACATGCTTGATGCTTTAGTTATTTTTATTATTATGTATTAAAATTTTATTATTTTTATTAATGTACTATCAGTGAAAATAAGTCATCTAAGTGGTAATACCGCGCGTTACACCACTTGAAAATCGCTCGCTGTAGATGGATAACTACTATTATAAACCTACCCACAGTCATTAATATTAACCGAATAAAAGGTAGGACACGTTCCTGAATTAGTTATTGTATAATATATTAATATCTACAGGGTGAAATAACAACTTCGCACCAAGAAAATGAGTAATTTTGCGCTAGTTCTAAATAAACATTAGTTATCATACCAAAATAATAAAAAATATAAAAAATGTATTCAAATTTCTAAAAAATATATTAAAAAGATCCTTTTCGTATCACTGGCATTTACTAATATTTGCCACAAGAGTAATAATTAAGAAAAAACTGAAAATATTTTTTTTCAAGGTAGGTGGCTCTGACTTCATATTTGAATATAATTTTTACTTCTAAACAACATTTCCAAATAAAGTTTTTCGATAATAATGAAAATAAAGGCACTTTACTCTTATCACCAATTAATATATTTTGAATCGCTCGGTACATGGGGCCCAAATTTACATATTTGACTGCTGCAGTTTTAGTTTCATACGAGCCGCCAACTTTCATAAAGAATAAAATTTTCTGAGAAATACACCATAAAAAAGTTTTCCATATGGTGCGGACTTTCGTTGTTCACACTGTATATATATATATATATATATATATATATATATATATATATACAGGGTGAGTTATTAGTATCCCGGCGGTCGATAGCTACTAAATCGTTAGAGAAAGAAAAAAATGTTTAACGCAAAAGTTGTTTGACTCACCAGTTTCTATAACGTAAAATTATTTCCATTTATATGAATTTAGGCGTGACGGAAAATATATAGATTTTTTTAAATGGAACGGCCTTTATATTTTATTATTTTATCAATACTAATAAATTTGTTTATCCAACCTGTTCCTGAGTTATTCAATTATTGCCCCAAAATATGCCCGTTGCAGGATCTTCTTTAAAACTATGTAAAAACAAAATTTTTGCAGATTTTGCCGTTAAACTATGTCAGACAATAGTCAACGCCAATAGATAGATGATAGTATCAAAAGATATTAGATTCACTATACATAAAACTCATAAAACTTAGTAAATTTTGATGTTTTTCCAATGGCTTTTCCTTGAGTTTTTAAATGGAACATCCTGTATATTATGTGCTAGTTGAATTGCCGCCCGAGTTCCCTTTAATTTATGTTAAGGATGCCATATGTCCAATTGCAGTAGTTTTCGTGATATTTACAATTTAAAGAAATTATCTAATAAAGCCATTACTTCTTTTGTTATTTTTTGTTTGTCTTTCATTTGTAAAGCAGTAATACTATATTTATTAAAATACAACTTAGAAAACGCTAATTAATACTATTAGCATTAATTAATCATAGAAACAACTATCGATCTAACGACAATCAATAAGTTATTGCTGTCAAAATTAGTAACAATATTTATCTTTTCTCTGAACGATGAGTTATAATTATAGCAGAGAAGAATTAATTAAACTGATCTACAGCTATGGCGAAGCCGACAGTAATACATTAGTAGCATCCAGAATGTAGGAACAGCGATATCCGGATAG
The DNA here is from genome assembly GCA_964023965.1 of Melinopterus prodromus. Lineage (NCBI taxonomy): Eukaryota > Metazoa > Arthropoda > Insecta > Coleoptera > Scarabaeidae > Melinopterus > Melinopterus prodromus. Next base: position 32,439,581 of record OZ030393.1, on the reverse strand, counting down.
ACGGCATCCCCAACCAAGTGTTATAAACAGGGTTCGGTTGCAATTTGACGAAACAGCTAATATTAATAACCAGCACAAAACAAGAACTAAAACGGTGACCAAAGAGAGAAGAGGAGGTCCTACATTGTGGCTACCAAGGTCTCCAGACCTCAACAAACTAGATTTCTTTTTATGGGGATATGTGAAGGAGCTGGTATACCAATCATCACCTACTACACCAGAAGACATGAAACTTCGTATAACCAATGTTTTTGACAACCTTAGAGTAAATAAGAGGTACATGTTAGGAAATACCTCAAGATCTTTTATACAGTGCGTTAAAGCTTGCAGAAGAAAAAACGGGCGCCATTTTGAGCAACTTCCAAATATTAATTAAAATAATAGTTACCTACTTGCTGTGCAATGTTTATTAAGTGTTTATAGTTTGTTTCTGAATTTGCGTCAAATAGGGTATACTAAGTAAAATGGGATTTATTTTTTAATAAACACTAATAGTATTAAAGTTTTTTTTACTTTATCATACGCAGTATAATAAAGTATTGTAATCATGCCAAAAAAAAATATTGAGTTTTTAGCGGAAATAGGTATTTTTGGGTCCCCTGAACATTTTTGACCAAGGTACAAAAAATGTCTGTGTGTGTGTGTGTGTGTCTGTGTGTGCGTGTGTGTGTAAACGATTTTTGTGGCGACGATTCCGGAGAAACTACTAAAGGTATCGGGACGAAAGTTCATATTTAGAAGTTTCATGACCTAACTTAGAGCTGAAAAGCTTTTGGTTCAAAAGGGTCCAAAGGAACTGGTAGTTTATTCTAAGCCTTTTTCAAGGATTTTGCAAATGAGCCGCCATTTCTGTAATTTCGTCAAAATAGTTAAATAATAAATGAAAGTAGAGGAAATTTTGAATAATTTATGCCTATGACTTTTTTTGGTAAAATTAATAGTTTAGCTTCAAGAGCAAATTCTATTTGATCGAGATCGATCGCATCTGCATTGATATGAAATTACATTCCGGAGAAACTACTAAAGGTATTGGACCGAAAGTTCATATTTAGAAGTTTGATGATTGAACTTAGAGCTGAAAAGCTTTTGGTTCAAAAGGGTGCAAAGGAAGTGGGTATTTACTCTTTGCATTTTGCAACTATTTTGCAAATTAGCTGCAATTTCTATAATTTCGTCAAAGTAGTTAAATAATAAATTAAAGTAGAGGAAATTTTGAATAATTTATGCCTATGATATTTTTGGGTAAAATTAATAGTTTAGCTTCAAGAACAAATTCTATTTGATCGAGGTCGGTCGCATCTGCATTGATATGAAAAAATATTTGTCAAATCCAGGCTACTATGTGCCTGGATTTGACAAATATTTTTTGTGCTGTCATCACAGAAATGTCTATGGCTGTCACACTCGAAAACAGCTGATTTGAGCTGATTTCATCATAGGTTGGAGAACCGCTATGGAACGTTGCCGCTCTAGTGCGACAAAGTACAAAATACAAAATTCAAATAAAATAAGATCACCAATTTGATTGTTTGTTGATAAGAAATATCAACCCGTTGTTATATCTAATTGTAAAAACGATAAATAGAGAAAATTGTAAATAAAGTATAGCGATTAGTGTAGTTATGTATTTTAGTATGGTGGTACAGTAGTATGTGACATCTACAGTGTCATGAACGAATATGAATCTGTCAGAATTTGAATTAGTTTTTCAAACTTGACGTTTCGTAGAAGTGGTAGGTATCAACGCATTATCAACCTAACATTTCCTATACAGAAATATAACCATTTTTGAATATTTGTAAATACTTATTTCTCAAAACGCAACACAAAAAGCGTTGATGTCACTCCTGCCGAAAACTACATAGCGCGACTCGCTCACATGCGACGGCGACGCGCCGCCATCGGTGACGCGCCGCATCAGCGCTCGTCGCGCTATTCCATACTTTCGGCATTTGTGAGATAATTAACTATTATTCTGATGACAGTAGGTAGTGTCAAATGCTGATGCTTTGACAATACCTACTATTGATACTATTGGCTATCAAAATATCTGTCAAATCCTGGCTAACTAGTTTAATTTTAATGCAGACACGATTATATCTCAATCAAATAGATTCTCATGCAGCTAAACTATTTTATATTTTGTATGATAAAGTAATGTGCCTGGCCACATCAGATTTTTTACTTTATCATACGCAGTATGCTAAAGTATTGTAATCATGCCGAAAAAAAAATTGAGATTTTAGCGGAAATAGGTCTTTTTGGGTCCCCTGAACATTTTTGACCAAGGTACAAAAAAATGTCTGTGTGTGTGTGTGTGTGTGTGTATGTGTGTGAGTGTGTGTGTGTGTGTGTGTGCGTATGTGTGTACTCGATTTTTGTGGAGACGATTCCGGAGAAACTACTAAAGGTATCGGGACGAAAGTTTATATTTAGAAGTTTTATGACCAAACTTAGAGCTGAAAAGCTTTTAGTTCAAAAGGGTCCAAAGGAACTGGTAGTTTATTCTAAGCCTTTTTCAAGGATTTTAGAAATGAGCCGCCATTTCTGTAATTACGTCAAAATAGTTAAATAATAAATTAAAGCAGAGGAAATTTTGAATAATTTATGCCTATGACATTTTTTGGTAAAATTAATAGTTTAGCTGCAAGAGCAAATTCTATTTGATCGAGATCGGTCGCATCTGCATTGATATGCTACATAGTAGCCAGGATTTTGACAAATATTTTTCTTGTGCTGTCACCACAGAAATGTCTATGGCTGTCACCACACTGTCACACTCGGAGAACCCTCGACTATAAATCTGTCAGAATTTGAATTAGCTTTTTAAACTTGACATTTCGTAGAAGTGGTATCAACCTAACATTTTCTATACCGAAATATAACCATTTTTGATTTTTTTTAAATACGTATTTCTCAAAAAGCAATACAAAACGTTGATGTCACTCCTGCCGAAAACTACATAGCGCGACTCGCTCACATGCGGCGACGACGCTCCGCCATCGGTGACGCGCCGCATCACTGCTCGTTGTGCTATTCCGTACTTTCGGCACTTGTGAGATAAACAACTATTATTCTGATGACAGTAGGTAGTGTCAAATGCGGATGCTTTGACAATACCTTCGATTGATACTATTGACTATCAAAATATCTGTCAAATCCTGGCTAACTAGTTTAATTTCAATGCAGACACGATTTATCTCAGTCAAATAGATTCTCATGCAGCTAAACTATTAATTTTATATATTGTATGATAAAGTCATGTGCCTGGCCACATCAGATTTTTTTATTATATGTGAATATACTGTTACTGATTTACAACTAAGAGACAAACTAAAAAGAAAGAATAAGTACATAATGGGATATTTAGATAAAATTAAGTACACATTTTTCTTTAAATTGTAAATATCACGAAAACTAGTAAAATTGGACATATGACATATTTGACATAACTTTAAGGGAAGTTGATGGGCAATTCAATTAGCACATAAAATACTGGGTTTTCCGTTTAAAAAACTTAAGGAAAAGCGATTTGAAAAACATCAAAATTTACTAAGCTTTATGAACACCCTGTATAGTGAATCTAATATCTTTGGATACTATCACCCATCTACTAGCTTTGACTATTGTCTGACATAGTTTAAAAGCAAAATCTTCAAAAATGTCATTTTTACATAGTTTTAAAGAAGATCGTGCAACCCGCATATTTTGGAGAAATAATTGAATATCTCAGGTACTATTAACGCTGAGAGTTAGCAACCTATGCCGTTGGATAGCCAAGTTTATTAGTATTCATACAATAATAAAATATACAGGCCGTTCCATTTAAAGAAATATACTTACTTTACGTCACGACTAAATGCAACACCCTGTATAAATAAAAATAATTTTATATCATAGAAACTAGTCAGCCAAACAACTTTTGTCTTAAACATTTTTTTCTTTGTCTAACGAGTCAGTATATATAATTTCCTTTTACTCCATAGTGGAGCATAGGGCCTCGACAGAGTCATTCCATTCCCTCTTATATTTGGCTAAGGCAACCATCTCTTTCCAACTCTTCCCCGCTTTCCTCAGCTCCTCGGTGATCACGCGCCTCCACGTATTTTGTGGCCGACCTCTATTTCTTCTTCCTAGTGGGGTCCACGTCAGAGCTTGCTTTGTTATATCCCGGTTACTCTTCCTGAGCGTATGCCCTATCCATCTCTGAAGACGTATGGCTTTCTATGGTTTGACTCTGTTCTGGTTTCGGTGATATTTGGGTTTTAAGGTGAGTAGGTTATCGGCCTTCTGCACCCGAGAGTCCCCCTGTGCTTGCTTGTTTGATTCTACTTCCATGTATCCATTCTTCATATTCTCCTTTACTACTTTCTCATTTGTCCCTGTTCGTTGCCGGTCCGTCGTCCCAGTACATCCACCCTCAGGCCTTCTTAGTTTTTTGGAATCAGTTTTTGTGCTCTTCGATTCCATGTCATAGTTTGACCGTTTATATCTGCCCTCTGATACCTGACTTTAACATCGGCACCATTCTTTCTTTCTTCCCTGGCCGTGTCACGGATCATCTTCTGTATTTTTCGCTCTTCCTTGGTTAGCTCGGATTCTATGTATATATCACTTCCCTTCAATCTCTTTTTCTCTCTCAGTATCGCGATCTTATCTGCCCAGTCTTCAACCTTAATTACGTATTTCCTTTGTCCTATTTCGTAGACTCTACCAACGTTTATTTTTAAACCGAGCTCGTTATCCAGCATATCGGTTATTCCTCCCGCCAGTGACTTGCCATCGTCAGAGGTAAGCTCTAACCCGCTGACTACCAAATTCCTTCGTATCTTGGTTTTTTCCATCCTCTCAAGCCTATCTCCCGATTCCTCCAGTTTATTTATTAGCACTTCTTTTTCCGCGGACCATTCACTTTTCACCTTGCTCAGCTCATCTCTTATATTAGCTATGTCGTCTCTATTCTGCTTTATGTCCGCCTTCATGCCCTGTATGCCATCCTTTATCACCTTTACGTCTGCTCTGAGCTCCCTCCTGATCTCTGCCATCTCGTCTCTGGACTCCTTGAAATCCTTCTTCATCTCTAGAAACATTTTCTTGATTTCGTCCATGTTCAGGGTCTCCTGTTTCTGGTCTCCGTCAATTTTGGGTGGGGTTCTTGCCACTATTTTACTTTTCCGGAATGCCTGCCGATTCTCCGTTGGCGAGTCGTGGTCTGGTTTTCCCCTTTTATTACCCCTTTCCTCGCCCGCTTGATTTCCACTCATATGTGCTTTCCCGAGTGCTCCGTGCGGTTAAACTTGACGTCAGAGACTTAGTTATTACTTATCCAAAAGCGGTTATTGCTTCCTGTGTGCGTAGGAACTCTTCAGACCAGCGCCTCTTACCCAAGAAAATGTATAATCAGCGTAATAAGATAGGGAACATGTAAGTGAACAGGGACACAGACTTCACGCTGACGGTGCCCGTCGTAGCGACTTAAAAACAGACAAACAGTGCTAGAACTGGGCAACGGTAAGGATGTAAGAGTGTCAACAAAGGTCAATAACAATAAGGTAAATAACGCAATTCAAGAAACAAAAATGTTAAAGGCACATGCGAATAGCCAGCTAGGCTGTATACGGGCACCAATCCTTTAACAACCGGTCCGCAAAAGAAATTGCGGGACCCCGAGAGAGGCTAGACCACGCGGAACTCGAACAAAGTCAAAACAACAGCTATCTGTTGCTTAAAAACTCACCCGGCACCTCGCCTAGTATGCACAGAACGTTAGATCACTCACTATACGCAAAAAGAGCACTGGAAAATGCTAGTTATCACGATAGATCGGCGTTTTCTCAAGAGCTCTAAAAATCGTGGTCTCTATGACAAACTCGTACTCGAACTGCTAACGAGTCAGTAGCTATATATATATATATATATATATATATATATATATATATATATATATATATATATATATATATATATATATATATATATTATATATATATATATATATATATATATATATATAGCTGAGACCGTATCCTTTTAATTAATTTTAAAAATTACTTCTCTCTTGGATTCTATTTACGTCATATTCCCTATATAGCATATTTAAACCGATTAAACCAGTTTCCTACTTTCCACTAGCAAGATTTGCGATAAACTTGACATACCATTGAACCAATTTCCACCAGTGTCCAATAGATGTCATGATAATAGTAGTTAGACAGCAACCCGTACTGTTACTATCGTTTGAAATGACGAATTAAATCTATATCCTCCGACCGGGCTCAGTAGTTCAGCGGTAGAGCAATTCCCCGGCAAGGAAGAAGGCCCCGGTTCGAATCCGGGCTGAGACCGTATCCTTTTAATTAATTTTAAAAATTACTTCTCTCTTGGATTCTATTTACGTCATATTCCCTATATAGCATATTTAAACCGATTAAACCAGTTTCCTACTTTCCACTAGCAAGATTTGCGATAAACTTGACATACCATTGAACCAATTTCCACCAGTGTCCAATAGATGTCATGATAATAGTAGTTAGACAGCAACCCGTACTGTTACTATCGTTTGAAATGACGAATTAAATCTATATCCTCCGACCGGGCTCAGTAGTTCAGCGGTAGAGCAATTCCCCGGCAAGGAAGAAGGCCCCGGTTCGAATCCGGGCTGAGACCGTATCCTTTTAATTAATTTTAAAAATTACTTCTCTCTTGGATTCTATTTACGTCATATTCCCTATATAGCATATTTAAACCGATTAAACCAGTTTCCTACTTTCTACTAGCAAGATTTGCGATAAACTTGACATACCATTGAACCAATTTCCACCAGTGTCCAATAGATGTCATGATAATAGTAGTTAGACAGCAACCCGTACTGTTACTATCGTTTGAAATGACGAATTAAATCTATATCCTCCGACCGGGCTCAGTAGTTCAGCGGTAGAGCAATTCCCCGGCAAGGAAGAAGGCCCCGGTTCGAATCCGGGCTGAGACCGTATCCTTTTAATTAATTTTAAAAATTACTTCTCTCTTGGATTCTATTTACGTCATATTCCCTATATAGCATATGTAAACCGATTAAACCAGTTTCCTACTTTCCACTAGCAAGATTTGCGATAAACTTGACATACCATTGAACCAATTTCCACCAGTGTCCAATAGATGTCATGATAATAGTAGTTAGACAGCAACCCGTACTGTTACTATCGTTTGAAATGACGAATTAAATCTATATCCTCCGACCGGGCTCAGTAGTTCAGCGGTAGAGCAATTCCCCGGCAAGGAAGAAGGCCCCGGTTCGAATCCGGGCTGAGACCGTATCCTTTTAATTAATTTTAAAAATTACTTCTCTCTTGGATTCTATTTACGTCATATTCCCTATATAGCATATTTAAATCGATTAAACCAGTTTCCTACTTTCCACTAGCAAGATTTGCGATAAACTTGACATACCATTGAACCAATTTCCACCAGTGTCCAATAGATGTCATGATAATAGTAGTTAGACAGCAACCCGTACTGTTACTATCGTTTGAAATGACGAATTAAATCTATATCCTCCGACCGGGCTCAGTAGTTCAGCGGTAGAGCAATTCCCCGGCAAGGAAGAAGGCCCCGGTTCGAATCCGGGCTGAGACCGTATCCTTTTAATTAATTTTAAAAATTACTTCTCTCTTGGATTCTATTTACGTCATATTCCCTATATATATATATATATATATATCTATATATATATATATATATATATACAGGGTCTCCCACGACGAGCTGCCATTAGAAGAATATGGAGAACCAAATGTAATAACAGATTGAAAATTTGTGGACTTATATTGTTGGACACGATCGTCTCAACTAAAATATTTTGAGTTTTCGGTTACTTCCGGTTACACCGGAAATGATGTCATCTTTTATATTTCAAATGGAACACCCTGTATTTTAACGCATTTTTGAAATCTTCATTAAATTTTAGATCAATTTTATGTTACATTCCCTATACCTAACGTGTGTCATTTTTGAGAAATTAATTATTTTCATTAAAAAATAACAGCTGCACGGCTACTTTCAACTACTTATAAATTATCTCCTTTGACCGTTGGAAAAAAGTCGTCCGGCGAAATTGTTGTGAAGGTAACGTATTATTGACACATCGGTAGAACTCTTCTAAAAGTTATACAGGGTGTTCAAATTATAAGATCAAAGTTGAATTCGAGAAAAGTACTAAAACTCGATTTTTTCAAATGGCAACCCTAACATATTAATACAATTCTCAATTCAATGGAAAATTTTAGATCAACTTTGTGTACGATGTCCTATACCTAAAATGTACTTACTGAATCGATTTTTAAACATCACCGTAGAAATTGCACAGATTGCCAAATCTAGATTGCGTTGAAAACAACTGAAGAAGTTGGAATAAATCTTTGGAAATATGAGTAATTGAACATTTGTACCGTTTTTTTGCCCACAGTGTATATATCTATCTATGTGTGAAGTACCTGCTGTAGTACAATACTTAAATAAGACTAAATATTACAAAAATGCCTAAATAATAATAATACGTAAGAGTCGATATCAGTGCCGGATTAGCCACGTAGCAGAAGTAGCAAATGCTATGGGCCCCGCGCCTCTGGGGGCCCCGCGCCATGTCAAGTGCAGGCAAACTAAAAGTCAGCATTGACGGCGGCGTGGACTTGAATTAGTTACTATGTAGCTTTCAACTTTTGTTTAGGTTAGGTTACCGGGCAATAAGACAAGAGGGCTGTCGGTATTCAGGCAGCAGATATGCAAATTGTAGATATTGTGATTGCCGTGGGGTTTGATCATTCGTGTTGTATTTGTGGAATTTGCTGTTTGTTTCAAAACTATTTAATGTTCTAACACCAGTGATCTGAGGAAATCGTTGAACATAAGACAATAACGTAAAAAGTTATTTATTTTTTGCATACTCTTTAAATTACAAACAAAACAAAACTAGGTATTATCTAATATAATGTATCCTCTTGTGATCTTAACACACAGTTCTGCCCAAACATCCAAAGTGCCGTCTTGATAGAGGATGTACAAAAAGTAACATAACAAGGGAATATGTGGTCATATGTTAATAAGAAATACATTCAAAAATATGGAAATGCCAAGATATAAATCTGAACTACTTTTGAAAATACAGAATGATTTATTTGCACGTAGCAGGCAAAACTCCGATATTTTGAAGTGGAATACCTCAGTATATTTTTTTCAATTTTTTATTACAAATCACTGAAAACCTCATCCATAAGTTAATTCATTCCAAAGTTAGGGGCCGAAAAAAAGAGCACATGAAAAGTTTTATTCATTGTAATCGAGTTATCGTTGGCGTTGTCACAAATAGGGGTGTTCAATCTCAGAAATTTCTGATCGATCTTCGGTCAAATTAAGATCAATCTGATCTAAAAAATCGATCTTCTAAATAAAAAGAGCGACTGTTGCTCTTTTCGACGGACCAATCAACCGATTATTTGGTCCAGCCTTAATTCGCAAGTAGTTCCATGCAAAATACGCAACCATGCACTCACATATGGTCGATTAGGAAGGACTTCGATCTGAACAATCCTTTCGATCTGGTTGACCACCATACGTCGATCTTTTCAGGAATACCTCTCTGCGATCTGAGCGATCTGAACAATATTTTCGATCTGATCGATGTTTTAATTCAAATAGATCATAATTTTTGTATGACATAAATGACGACACACTTCTATTTGTGACAACGCCAACGGTAACTTGGTAACAATGAATAAAACTTTTGAAAATGTTTTCTCTTTTTTGGACTACACCTTTCGAACAAAAACATATGGATACGACATTTTCACGAATAATTTGTAATTCAATAGAGTACCAAAACCTTAAATATATACTGGGTGGTCTATTTAAAAATATTGGATTTTTGCCTGATGCTTGTAAATGAATCACACTGTATATTCAAAAGTTCTTCAAATTTATAGGTTAAGACTATTCCTAAAGTTTTATTTGAATGTTCTCTATCAGAGAACAAGATATTTCATTGTTACGTTACTTTTTGTACACCCTTTAATGTTATTAATGGGGTGATCGCCTAATTAACACCACCCTAATGAACATTGGATGTTATTTACCTACTTAGAAAAATTGATTTGGCTAGTATTGTTTCTATATTTGCTCACGCTAAATCGAGATAAGTTTGTAAAAAATGAGTTTTATTTGTATCCTACATTTTACCAGGGGCGTCTTGTTAATATTTGCTACAGGCCCCGCGATAGCTTAATCCGGCACTGAGTCAATTGACATGTCCATATTTCAGTCTCACAGTACAAAGTGTACAAACCATGCGCCACCACGTCATCTGCTGCTCAAGAACGAGTGAGTTTATTTACAAGAAGGTTTACAACGGGATGGATAGCTAAGTCTAAAACTGTTGTAAATTTTCATCACCAATATTGATAGTCGGCAGTCTTTTCGGAAACAGTGTTAATAATAAATTAGTTACTAGCTGTTAACATAGATAGAAGATAGCTTTATATTAGGTTTATTAGGATCAAAGGAAGGTATTTTAAAATTAATAATTTCGGTTATAGTTTGTTGAAACAAGCCTTGTGTGGGAAAAATAAAATTTTGCTGTTGATATCTCTACAATATATCTACGCATATCTACAACATATTATTTATAGAGGCTGAAATATAATTGCAAGATCAAACGAACTTTCTCAATATTGTAATTTTCTTGGAGTCTGATTACAAGAATTGTTAGATGCGGAAATGTGTGTGTGTGTCTCTGGAGATGTCTCGACGCACATAAATCGATAAATGGAAACTATGGAATGCCAGCCCAAACTACATAGTCATAATGCTTTTCAAAATACTCCATCACATCAAGCAAAAGATTTGTTCCAATGAATTCATAGTATCTTACAATGGCTATCGGGAGCTGCATCAATAAAACAACTATACTTTTTTTGCTGACGTTACCGTCTATTCTTCAAACCTTATTCATGGCTGCAAAATATAGGTACAATCATTACAACATTAACAAAGCCCGCACGACGGACATCTTCAAATACGTATTTCCAACAGAAACAAGCCAAAAGTTCCAAAACGGTTGATCTTATCCGCACATGTAACAACAGTTGCCTATATTTCAGGTATTAATTAGGTCGGGAATTTTGCGAGTACATTGGAGTAAATATCACTTAAATTATCAGTGTCGGTCCTTAAGTTTACTGTATTAGCTGTTCTTTTTATAAAAATCATTTCCATAATGCGTCTCTTACTGAAATGTGGTTCCATTTTCAGAATCTTTGCCGTGTCAAAGTCGAATGCGTGACCGCTGGAGAAAGCGTGGAGTGCAAGGGTGGCTTTATCTTTTTTTGTTAGTATTTTTGACATCACAATCATATGTATGTTGTTTTAGTCTGTTCTTCAAATATTGATTGGTTTGTCCCACATATGCCATGTTGCACCCCCCGCAATCCACCCTATAAATTAATCCGCACATAAATCCTTTTCTACTTTATCTTTAAAATTTGTGTAAAGTTTACCAATCGTTTTACTATTATAAGTGACAATCTTCGAATTATTGTTTTATTACAGGGATCAATTTATTAGTTAGACCTGGTATATTGGGTAATTTATACCTACGATTGGTATATTTTGTAGCTATGAATAAGGTTTGAAGAATAGACCGGAACGTCAGCAAAAAAATAAAGTTGTTTTATTTAGGCAGTTCCCGAGAGCCATTGAAAGACACTCTGAATTCATTTACTGCTTGCAGCGATAGAGGAAGGAAATAAATTACTTAACTAGTGGCTGAATACTAAACATAACTTTGATATGGGGTTTTACGAAGAGGTTCGGTTAGGATACGACGACGTGGCGGTGGACAGACTGATACAAAGGGCGACGCTCACCAAGAGGCTGGCGACCATGAAAAATAGGACGGACCTTTTGCGACAGTGCAGAAAGAGGAAATTATTCCCCAGACACATACAACAGCATTTAAAACACTTGTTTGTATCACTATCAGGTGAACACTCTTTTAAAAACAAGGTCAATAACAGATGTGATAGCATGAAATAAAAAGCACTTAATTTGGAAATTAAGATAGCGTACTGGAATGTGAAAAATATCGAAACTTTAATATCTGCATTGGATCAGGAAATCCGAGACATGCTATCAGAGAACATGGGGGACGAGTACAGCAAACGACAAGCACACAGATATGAGATTATGTACAACGATACAAAAATACGACAAAGCAAGAAGTTAGCAATGTTAGTACAAAGCTCAATAATTACGCACAACATCGCAGCTGAAGATGGATATATAATTGATAGAACAACGACCATAATAGATGACGTACATCTGGAATTGGGTCCTAAATTTTCTTTAAAGCCGCCACATTCAAGGAGATACCTACCTTTCGTTGAATTACTAACTGAGGTAGAACTTCTAATAAGTAACCAGTCAGAAGATATAGAGAGGGTTAACGAAAGAAGAGCGGAAATAGCAACCATTGTAACTAATTTCTTACACTCGAAGCATGAATACGACACGACATACAGGAAGACTAAGACCAATACGGATGACTAATTTTATAAAACAAAACAATTTTTAAATAATAACCCAGACATTGTAGTGACACGTTCGGAGCAGGGAATTTCCACGGTATTGCTGGCTGGAGAGGAATACGTATAAAAATGGATGTTATATTGCAGGACGACACAACGTATGAAATAGTCCAAAGAGATCCAACACCATTAATCCAAAGGCAGTTGCATAGCATTATCCACAGATTCGTAACAGAGAATAAGATCCCTAAAGAAGCTGGACGAAGCCTCAAGTCACACAATGGTATCCTCCCAATGATATACGGCTCTTGAAAATGAGACCAATTGTGTCGTGTGTAGGATCAACAACGTATGTAACCTCTAAATATATTGCTAACATTTTAAATAATCTTATCCATACTTGCACATTTAATATTAAAAACTTTCTCGTGGAGAAAATTTGAGATGTAACTCTACCACCTAGTTATAGATTGGTTTCATTGGATGTGACGTGTCTCTTTACTAACCTCCCGCTACAACTTACATTGGAGGTGGTTGAAGAAAGTTGGTATGAGCTGGAACCTCATACTAGACTTTCATTACAAGACGTAATAAAAAAAAATCTGATGTGGCCAGGCACATGACTTTATCATACAATATATAAAATTATTAGTTTAGCTGCATGAGAATCTATTCTATAGAGATAAATCGTAGGTATTGTCAAAGCAGCAGCATTTGACACTACCTACACTACGTCATTAGAATAATAGTTATTTATGTCACAAATGCCGAAAATATGGAATAGCGCGACGAGCGGTGATACGGCGCGTCACCGAAGGTGAAGTGTCGCCGTCGCATATGAGCGAGTCGCGCTATCTAGTTTTTAGATACGTATTTAAAAAAAAATAAATGATTTCTGTAGGTATAGTAAATGGTAGGTTGGTACCACTTTGACGAAAGGTGCGTTCCGATTGGTAGGTAATGGTAGCTAATGGCGGTGGTAGAATACGAAATTATAGTATTTCTTCAATATCGTGATAATGACACATATTAGTTTGCATGTACATAAACATGAGTCACTAGCAATTTTCTATTGGAAATACTATAACGGCGTCTGCTACCACTGCCATTATCACTAATGAAAACGCACCTTAAAAAGGTAATTCAAATTCTGACAGATTTATATTTGTTCATGACACATCCCTACCAACATACTAAAATAAAACTACACTCATCGCTATACTTTATTTATAATTTTCTCAATGTATCATTTTTAGAATTAGATATAAAGACGGGTTGATATTTCTTATCAACAAACAATCAAATTGGTGATCTTATTTTATTTGAAATTTGTATTTTATAATTTTGCGCACTACAGCGGCACGTTCCATAGTGGTTCTCCAACCTCTGATGAGATCAGCTGCTTTCGAGTGTGACAGCACAAAAAAATATTTGTCAAAATCCTGGCTACTATGTAATTTCATATCAATGCAGATGCGACCGATCTCGATCAAATAGAATTTGCTCTTGAAGGTAAACTATTAATTTTACCAAAAAATGTTATAGACATAAATTATTAACAAATTTCCTCTACTTTAATTTATTAATTAACTATTTTGTCGAAATTACCGAAATGGCGGCTCATTTCCAAAATCCTTGCAAAAGGCTTAGAATAAACTAAAAAGCTAAACTATTAATTTTACCAAAAAATGTGATAGGCATAAATTATTCAAAATTTCCTCTGCTTTAATTTATTATTTAACTATTTTGACGAAATTACAGAAATGGCGGCTGATTTCTAAAATCCTTGAAAAAGGCTTGGAGTAAACACCCAGTTCCTTTGGACCCTTTTGAACCAAAAGCTTTTCAACTCTAAGTTTGGTCATGAAACTTCTAAATATGAAGTTCCGTGCCGATACCTTTAGTAGTTTCTCCGGAATCGGATTCACAAAAATTGAGTACACACACACACACACACACACACACACACACACACACATACACACACACAGACATTTTTTTGTACCTTGGTCAAAAATGTTCAGGGGACCCAAAAAGACCTATTTCCGCTAAAATCCCAATTTTTTTTTCGGCACGATTACAATACTTTACATACTGCGTATGATAAAGTAAAAACACTAATTTCATTCACATTTAATAATAGTTTTTCAATTCCATAAGAGATTTGATCGACTAAGGCAAGGCACAGCGATGTGTAATCCAGCTTCACCTATATACGCCAGCCTCGTAATGAATAAAATCTTAAAGATGGCAACCGAAAAGTTAGAGTTTGATCTTCCATTTCTACATATCTACGTCGATGATGTAATCACAGCTGTACCTGAGGATAGGGTAGATCAGGTTGCGGAAATTTTTAACTCAATTCACCCTCTCATATAGGTAGTTCACAATTGAGTTGGAAAGTAATAATGAGTTGGCCTTTCTTGACAGATAATATATAATATATAAGAAGAGATAATAATATTTTAAAAACTAACTGGTTTGAAAAACCAGTTAATTCCAAAAGATTTGTTAACTTTAATTCACAACAAGCTATAGGTAACGCAAAAAATAGGAATAGGTAACATAGAGCTCTGCAATTATCACACAGGGAGTTTGACAAAGAAAAGTTTAGGATAATAACAGAATACCTACCTTACTGTTATGTAGGTACCTACCTATGTGTCGTTTTGGAACGAAAATGTAATGTTAAGTTTTTCTTATTTCTGTGCGCATGTTCGTTGTATATAAATCATCATTTACCTACAATGCTGTGGGAGACCATTAATAAATAGCAACTCAAGTTTACCTGACGTGTTTTAATAGTGAAGTATTTAGCAACTGAAGCAGTAAGTAATAGACGAGAGCTGAGACATCACATAAATGTTATTACCCTAAGAGATTGGCCCGTAAAGTTTTGTTTAGTGAACAATGGGTAAATAATAGTCAGAGTCAAAATAATAACAGTCGTATAAAGTCGGAATAAAAATATTATAAATTACTCAATATACCAGGTCTAACAAAAAAAAAATGATCCCTGTAATAGAACAGAATAATTCGAAGATTGTCACTTACAATAGTAAAAATATTGGTAAAACTTTACACAAATTTGAAAGATAAAGTAGAAAAGGATTTTATGAGCGGACTAATTTATAGGGTGGATTGCGAGGGGTGCAACATGGCATATGTGGCACAAACCAATCAATATTTGAAGAACAGAATAAAACAACATAAATTCCTATGATTGTGACAAAAAAGATAAAACCGCCCTTGCACTCCACGCTTTCTCCAGCGGCCATGCATTTGACTTTGACACGGCAAAGATTCTGAAAATGGAACCACATTTCAGTAAGAGACCCATTATGGAAATGATTTGTATAAAATGAACAGCTAATACAGTAAACTTAAGGACCGACACTGACAATTTAAGTGATATTTACTCCAATGTACTTGAAAAATTCCCGACCTAATTAATACCTGAAATATAGGCAAGTGTTGTGACATGTGTGGATAAGAAGAACCGTTTTGGAACTTTTGGCTTGTTTCTGTTCGAAATTCGTATTTGAAGATGTCCGTCGTGCTGTCATACGCGTGTGATGCGTTGTGGGTGATGTGATTTCATTTTTAATGTGTAGGTACCTATTTTAATATTATGTCATACTTTTGAGGTAAATGTAAGAGAGGGTTTTGTTAATGTTGTAATGATTCTATATTTGTAGCTATCAATAAGGTTTGAAGAATAGACCGAAACGTCAGCAAAAAAAGTAAAGTTGTTTTATTGAGGCAGCTCCCGATAGCCATTGAAAGACACTCTGAATTCATTTACTGCTTGGAGCGATAGAGGAAGGAAATAAATTTGTTCCAATGTTTCCAAAATCCAAGAGTGCAAAACACAGGATCAGTTAGTACAAATATAAAAACGTATTGTGTGCAAAATTGAACTATGACATAAGGAAACAAAGCTGCATAATATGTGTGTAAACTAAAAATGCCAAAGTATACATTTTAGTTTCTTTTTTTGCAAAATAATTTAGAACGCCACTGTTTGATATAGTATTGTATGCACTCTTCCAGATATATTACGTATTCAAATGAGATAAAACATGACATAACATAATAACACATTAATCATACCTTATTGGCTGGCAGCAAACACTAGCAATCGTCCAGGAATATCCTCCCTATGACAGCTAACCAGAATAAACAAGAGTGTAACACCGTAAACTAATGTAGCACTGACGCCTATCTGACATTTGAGAAATCGCAGTGCCGTGAGGGCCAAGTTAAAGACCGCGACCGCAATCGGTAGATCTAGGTGTGGGTGGTACACGTGACCGCCAATTGCAACGCCCACCGGTCCGTAGGGGCTAAAAGGACGCCGATTACCGTTCAATGAGGAACGCGATTGGCCAAACCGCTCATATTTCCTGGAGCGTTATTGGTTGACAGCAAACTCTGTTCGCCATTTAGGGTTATGAATGAACATTAGCGGTTCACCCCTTTAGGTTCCTGTAACGGCCAACTGCGGTTGGTAATTACTGTTTTATCCGTCCCCTTACTACATAGAATTATTTATTTATTTATAAGTAGAACGCCGGTGTTATGGATTTTTAAGTCAATTATTGCTTAGGTATACCGGGTGACCCACGCCATAGGTGCTGCCGTTTATTTTTGTTGTCTATAAAGCTGGACGAATGAAATTTGGGAATGTGTTAATAGACAAAAGATGCCATTCTTTGGGATACTCTTGAAGTTAATATGATTCCGGTTTTTCCGGAAATGACGTCATCATTGAAATTTTAAAAGGCACCCTGTATTCTTTGTGTGATATTGTCAATCAGGATAACATTCTGAACACAGAAACATATTTTTCGCCAATTTTTGTCACCAAGGCAACGCAAAAATAACTTTTTTGTGTATTAATCTAGGTGGCTAAGAATTGGTGAAAAGAAAATATTGGAAAATTGTCATATAAATGTTACAGTAAAAGCGCAAACTGGAGTAAATGTATACACTTACTAGTCAGTGTATACATTTACTGGCCATTTTAGTAAAAGTATCAACTCTGTATAAAAATGTATACTATTCCTAGTAGATGTATGCACATACTAGCTAATGTATACATATGCTACTACTGAGTAGTAAAAGTATCAACCAAATGTACTAAGTAATACAAAAAGAGAAACTTTTTTAAAAATATATTACGATATTATCTTGATCTTTTGAAGCCTACATTAGGTGCATTTTTGTTTCCATACATTCATACTTAATCAATTTATTTTTGAAATAATTATTTGTCGATACTATTGTAATTAACAGATTGTGCGAACAGTATGTAAATGAACTGATAAAAGCCGCGGGACAAAATGATTTTAATTCATAACGGTTAGACATTGCTATTTCGTTTTTTTTTTGTAGTTTTGATACTTTTGATAAACTTTTCTCTCTGGACTAATGAGCAATGTATAAATTAGGTATTTTTTTTAATAAAACTAAAAATAAATATGCCACGAACACTTTTGAATTACAAAAAAATGCATTGTGGTTAAAATTATTACCTCCCTTATCAGATGTTTAAACAAATTGTCAAATTACCAGTTGTCCTGTATCATAAACAATTGATCATGTGGAAATAACAAATTATTATAAACAAATTTAGTCTATTGTGCATTCATTTGTGACTGATATAACCTGAATCTGGTTCTCCCTGTATAATAAGAGGTAAAAGCTGTTCAACATTATAACAGCTTGTGGCAATTTATTAAAAACTGGTACCTACATTTTCTTGCCCATGAGTTTATTTATTACAATACATGATTAACGATACAACCCACCATATAGGTACCTTGAAATACACAAACATTTCATTATGCATTATTATTTTGCTTTGGTATTTTGCAAAACATTCTGTTCGCTGGTTGTTCTGGGGACAACTCTTGAGCTGGAGTGTTTGTATTGACATTAATTACTCAGGACATACCTGCACTGCATGAGAAATCGACTATACTTTAAGAATGCTGTTCAAAATATTTATTTCCATGGTTTCCTTCGTATTGCTCCTCCTTTCGATCATAATTGTTTTGTTCTGGTAAGAATTATATTAGGTTATGATGACCACGCAGTGGGAGCCAATTGATTTCGAGGTAATTTTGTTGGGCACTTCTACTAGTATAAGTATACATTTATATTACCGCGTGTTTTATTTGTGCATACTTCTACGAAGGTTGGTTAGAATATGTATGCATCTACTAGTAAAAGTTTACATTCTATTGGTTGTGAATACTTCTACTACCTATACAAATCAGTAAATGTATGCACTGACTAGTAAGTGTATACATTTACGAAGTTGATGCTTTTACTGTAACATACACACTAACTAAATCGATTTTGGCCGACATTGCATTACTGGCGCCCTCTAGCGTGATTTAATTGGTTTTTGGCCAGTGAGTCATGTTTTTCACGGGTACCTACCCAATGGCCACACCCTGATTATTTGATAGAAAGCATCTTTCCGATTACAATGATACCAAATACTTGATATTTTATTGAAATTCTATTTAAGAAAATTTTAATTCTAAAAATGTTGTATAGGTTATTTTTTTATAAAATTCATTCTAGTTTAAATTAGAAAATAGGCCAACTTACCGGAACACCTAAATAATTCTCCAACAGCATAAAACTTCAAATATTTTTCAAATAAATGTGATTTGGATATAAGAAACCTCTTGTTCAAGTATATTTTTAATATACATGTGTATATTTTATTATGAATATGGAAACCTTTCCTTTTTCTAACAGAACGCATATTTCACATTTTTTTAATTCTAAGATTAATTCTAAGAATTATAGTAGGAATTTTTTTTTATAATTTGCATTATTTTAGCTATAAGCAAATAATCAAAACTCATGAAGTTTTATTGTAACCCAACCGCTAAAAATATAAAATCCAAAAGTAAATAGCAACACAATTAACTAGAATTAAATTAAATGTTCAAACTTGCCACATTAAAATAAAGGTGTACCTACACACAGAGAAATGTTTAAGACATTCGTTGTCTTGCCGAAATTTACTCCGAACAAATCAATAAAGTTTTCAATTTAGATGAGCTTTTTGAATCAAAACTCACAAATTTCTCCTTTGAAGCGACAACATTTTGTTTCCAAGTAAAACTATATTGCATAATTTTAAAAGTTCTTATGAGTTCTTTTAAGAATATAGTGTTTTGCATTGAACAATTCAATATATTCCAATGAAAACAACTATTGCATTGAAACAAGATCATATATGTAAAATATGGTGTTCAAAACAAGTAAAATTAGTTGGTTGATGCAAGAGACGTTTTGTGTGAACCAAGTAACCAAATACTTAGTTTAAAATATCGGGTGGTTTCATTGTGCGGAAAACTTAAGAGTTTGCGCGGTTTGTGGCACCAGACTGACGCGACGTAGAACGGCGACAGTTTTTAGATACGCAGTATATGAGGACAACATTATCCAGTCTCAATCACAACCCTCACAACGTTAACTCCATGCAAGTATATTTGTTATAGTGGTAAGCAGTGTCGCTTTGATATACGCTTGATTGTATCTGCAGTTTTACATGTGATAATGGACAGCGTGGATGATTTTTCAATTTCATTAGATCATCTTAAAACGATATTTGACAGTAAGTATATGCGTATATCTACTTTTTATGCGAATGTTAATACACTATGTGCATTCTATGTTTTGTAGACCATAAACTGTCCATAACTGTCCAAAACATAACAAAACTTACATAAGAAGAGGTAAAAGAACTTATTCCGGCTATTGGAGATCGGATTGTTTTCCGGGAAGCGGTGAAGCTAAGAGGAGATTTAGAAACATCTAAGGTGAGAAACCGTATTATAATGGCCAGTTGCAGAAAGGCCCTTCAAGTCTTATTGACTGCTTAGCTCTTAACTGTACTAATTACTGTATCAGGATGACATTTTTTTGTATTTTTGAATGTATTTTTTTTCTTTTATAACGAGTTATTGGTTTTATATCAGTATGACACCTACTTGTATTGAAATGTATTTTTATTTTTATAATAAATTAATGTATTGGTATATATGAACTTTTTTTACCCATTGTCTTTACTACATGACTAAAAAAATATATGTCTTACAAAATAATTGCTTAAAGAACTTTGATGTAATAGCACATATTATGTTTTGATTAGATTTGTCAGCCAGAAAAATTATTCTTGCTAGTAAATATTATTAAGAAAGTAATGTGCTATTATAATCGTGTAGTTCTTTCTGCATTTGTTTTGATAGACTTATTTTTTTATGTAACCTTTGCAGCAGCGGTAGATAGTTTTAACAAAACAACAAAAACATTCACTTCAAATCAATATATTATGTTGAATGTAAATTACTATTACTTACTTTGAATTTTTAACGCACTTCGTTTAAAATGACAGTTACTTGCTTTGAGAACAAAATACTCTATTCAGAACACTAAAGGTGTTGAACCAAAATTACAAATCTTTCTCTGAAACATTGGTTCTTTCAAGCAAAATAACCTATTACTTATTCTGATAGCTCTATTACTCTCTTTAAGACATCATATGGTTAAATTAAAACAATATTAGTTTGGTCCAAATGTTGAAATATTTGAAATAATACTACAAAGTTTCATTCAAAACAACATTATAGTCCTTTCGAGTTGATGACTATTTGGTGCAAGTCAACAGTTTACTCGTTGCAACTCAATTTATCTCGAATGAAGCACTTAACACATTTGTACTGAGAAAATATTGTCTTGGTTGAAGTGGATAGTTATTCGTGGATATGGAAATCAACCGTTGTTTTGATGCAAAGCAATTTTATTTGAATTGAGCATTCCTTTCTCTGTGTGTATATTCTTAGTTTAAAATTCAGGAGTTTTGATTAATTAAATGCTCATAACTAAAAAGTAATGCATTTTATAAAAAATAATTCCTACATAAAATCCTTAGAATTAAAAAATTAGGAGGAAGGAAAGCTTTGCAAATTTCCACAATAAAATAATCGTCTGTATATTCAAAATGTATTTGAACGAGAGGTTGTTTACACAAAAAAAAACCTTGTTTTTCTGATGGAGAATTATAGGTGTTCCGGTAATTTTTACTATGGTTGATAGCTTATTATTCATAAATGATAATTTTTATAAAAATACGATTCCTATAAAAAAATTTGAAAACTAAAAAATTTAAAAATATATAGCTTATATTATTTTTACAAAATGTTACCAAACTATCATAATAAAATGATATTAAAAATACATTTAGACGATAGCTTGTTTAAAGTCAAAAAGCTTTCGTCGAATTTTATTTTTTAAATTTCTTACGGATGGGGAATTATTTAGGTGTTCCGGTAAGTTTGGTTAATCCTGTATAATTTAAATTCTTGGATGCTTGAAAGTTTCATCTATTGCGTGGAGAGGTCTGGTCCCACAATAACTGCGAATGGTAATACTTGTAGCTTATTGGTATTAGCTCGGTCCACAATCCTGTTAATGTCTACGTGTCTACCTGCAACAGATGCAAAAAATAAAGTTATAGAGTATAATGTAAGAAATTTGCTTTGAACCGAATTACAAAAAAAATTTTAAGACAATAAAAATATATGTCAACTCAACATTTACCTTTACGTGCAGAATGAATCCATCGACAATTTCTTCTGAAGAAGCTACCCAATTTTTGGAATCCTTGTTACACTGTAAGCTGAAATGAAATGATCCACGTAACGTCCGTCACCTCAGAACGCCACTTTTCGCAAATTGACTTGAAACTTTCCAAATAATTAGTACCCTATTAGTACCAATTGGTACCACCGACCGCGGAATTGGTACCTGTAGGGAACCTCTTTAATTCATGAGTAGTTCTTTTGAACGTCACCTCAGAACGCCACTGGTCGTAAAATAACTCGAATCACTTTGAACTTTTGAAAGTATTTAGTACCCAATTAGTACCCTCAGAAAACACTAATTTCCAAATTAGTACCTCAAAGGAACCCTCCGATATCGGGGGGCAAAGATAGCGCGCGTCACCTCAGAACGCCACTTGTCGAAAAACAAGTCGAATCTATTCTAGCTTTTGTAGGGAATTAGTACCCAATTAGTACCCACAGAAAACACCAAAAACCAAATTGGTACCTCAAAGCAACCCCCCTAAACCACGGGTAGTTCTTTCGAGCGTCACCTCAGAACTTGTCGTAAAACAACTCGAACCACTTTGAACTTTTGCAAGGATTTAGTACCCAATTGGTACCCTCAGAAAACACTAACCCCGAAATTAGTACCTCAAAAGAACTCCCTGATATCGAGAGGCAAAGATAGCGCGAGTTACGTACACAGATATGCTGAGGCAGCACATTCCTAGGAGTAGATTAAGAATAGTATATAAGCAGTAGCATTGTTCCACTTAGCAGTTATAATTATAGTCAGTATTATACTCTTAGATATTACGCACATCAAACTCTGCATGTAATATTTAAATCAATTGTTTTTTTTAATTAACAAGTGTTAAACAATTATATTTGGCGCAGTCGGCAGTATTTCGGGACGTTTTTCGAAAATAAAACTCTTTTTGAAAACGGTTCGTGTCTACGATTTACGCGAAAAGAACCACACCCATAGACCTCACATCGGTCGAAGAATCTCACATCGGTTCGTGGAAGTGAAAATAAAGGATAGCAAAGGACATGATTGGATTATTTAAATTCATGTAAGTACAAACTAAGTTTAGTTTATTGCATTCCTCAAATCCATGTCCAATCCTGAACTTGCATTAGCGGAAATTTTAAATAAATTATCGCTACAAGAAAATCAAACCAGTGCTAATAATAGTGATCCAAAAAGTACTACGACAACAATAACAATGTCTACAGTAAAAGATATCACCACCAATCATCTTGCCATCATACCGCAGTACGATGGAAATCCAAACACCCTCACCATGTACATCGCGGGATGTCAATATTTGATTGACACATTTGCCAGTGAAGAGGCAGATGACCCAATTAACCAATTCATCATGAGAGCCATCCAATCTAAATTAACAGGAAAAGCTCTTCAGTTAGTAGGAAGTTATGAAACCATAAGAACCTGGAAGGAACTTAAGGACCTCTTGCAATTAAATTTCTGTGATCAGAGATCAGAAAAGTGTTTGACACAGGATTTAATTAATCTTAGGCCAGAAAGGCAAGAAACAGCGTACAACTTTGGCATGCGTTGTAAGAATATAAGGAATTTATTGTTATCCAAAGTCAAGATGACAGAGGAGGATGCAGCAAGAAGAAAAATTAAATGCGAATTGCATGAAGATACAACATTACAAACATACCTCCGAGGAATCGTTATAATGGGAGAAGTTGGCCATCGTGTCAGGTACAGAATACCTGATAACATAGAAACAGCTATGGCATATGTATTAGAAGAAGAAAATTTCAACTACTTTGCCAAACAGCCCAACAGTGTGAACGTTAATCACGAATTCAAACCACTCAGACAACAAATACCATCACAACAAGCACCACCAAAACAACATCAACAAAAACAGTGGCACCAACAATCAAAACAGTGGCAACAACCTAGGCAGTGGCAACAACCAAGACAATGGCAACCACCGAACCAGTGGCAGCAACCAAATCAATGGCAACAGCAAAACCAATGTCCACCCAAACCACAACAACAATGGAGACAACAACAGCCTCAACAGCAACAACCGTTCCAGAAACCACCATCTTGGAGATTTGCAAAATCCCATGGACAAATACAACAAACTCGTCAACCGAAGCAAACACCAATGGATATTGGTAGTTCGACAAGATCAGCACCCCAGAAATTGTATTATCATACTGAAGATCAACAAGATGTTGAACAAATTGAAGAATATGAAGAAAATCAACAATACTACGAAGAAGGCGAGTACACTTATGAAGAAGATAAACATGAAGAGGAATACGAAGAAAATTTTATGGCAGAAGCCTCCACAAGTCAAATTACATAGCAAATGAAGACCCACAAGAAGAATACATGGAAAAAATCAAATTAAATACACATTCGGCAGTTAAATTACCATATATTATTATTCCTGAAATTAGAGCAAAATTTCTAATTGACACCGGAGCATCAAGATCTATGATAAGTTCAAATTTAGCTCATAGATATTTTCAAGAACATATAAAGTATGAACCATTCACTGTACAAACGGCACATGCAATCACAAAACATCAACATGTAATTGAGATACCATCATTAATTACGTTCAAAGCAAAAAATCAACAACACAAATTCCATATATTTGACTTTAGTGACAAATATGATGGCCTGATAGGAATAACATTATTGGAACAATTAGAAGCGACAATCGACATCATCAATAGAACTTTGAAGACGAAATTTGTGAACATACCCATTTTATTTGAAGACTCAAAAATTTCTTTAGGACCACGTGAAAGAAAAGTAATCAAAATACCTGTGACTAGAAATAGGAAGAACATAATAGTGCATCATCAAGTATTAGCACCTGGAGTAGAAATACCAGAGGCTATATCAAATTCGAAAGATTTCGAGGCACTGACCATCGCTGTAAATTTCAACAATTTTCCTGTAGAAATCGAGATCGATCAACCAATCGACGCTGAGGAGTATGACCCCAGGACTAACATCGGTAAAAGCAACAAGACACCATATACACCAAAACAAATTGAAAAAATGCAGATTGAAAATGTTATGAAGAACTTAAGGTTAGTTCACCTGAATGATGACGAATACCAACAAATACAAAGTATATGTTTAGAATACAAGGACATATGTTATGATGAACGTTTACCATTGACATTTACAAATCAAATTAAACATACTCTAAGACTTAAAGACGAAACACCCGCATATTCCAGACCATATAGACAGCCCCAACAGAAGAAAGACGAAATAAAACAACAGGTCCAACAACTATTGGAACAAGATATCATCCAGGAAAGCTACAGCCCTTGGAGCTGTCCAGTTACTGTAGTACCAAAGAAGATGGATGCATCAGGGAAGGTTAAATATCGAATGGTAATCGACTACAGACGATTAAATGACCAAACCATTGACGATAAGTATCCTATACCTAACATAACCGACATCTTAGATAAGTTAGGAAGGAGTCAGTACTTTACCACCCTTGACCTTGCTAGTGGTTATCATCAACTTGAAATGGACCCCAAGGATATACAGAAAACAGCCTTTTCTACAGAACAAGGACACTATGAATTTAAAAGAATGCCTTTTGGACTGAAGAATGCTCCAGCAACTTTTCAAAGAGTTATGGACAATATACTACGAGGTCTTCAGGAAGACGTATGTCACGTGTACTTAGATGATATTGTTATCTATTCAACAAGTCTTCAAGAACATTTGGAAAAACTTACAACCGTATTTGAAAGATTACGAAAAGCAAATTTGAAAATAAAATTAGACAAATGTGAATTTTTACGGAAGGAAACAACTTACCTAGGACACGTAATATCAGATCAAGGTGTGAAACCAAATCCGGAAAAAATTAAAGCCATCCTGAAATATCCAATACCTAGGACAACAAAGGAGATCAAAGCATTTCTAGGCTTGGTAGGTTACTATCGAAAGTTTATCAAGGACTTTGCCAAAATTACGAAACCAATGACAAGATGTCTAAAGAAACATGCAAAAATAGTACATGATGAAGAATTTATAAAAGCATTTGAAACATGTAAACATATATTAACTAATGAACCAGTGTTACAGTACCCAGACTTTGCAAAACCATTTGTATTAACAACGGACGCCTCGAACGTAGCAATCGGCGCAGTACTCTCTCAAGGAAGAATAGGACAAGATAAACCTATAAGTTATGCTTCTAGAACTTTATCAGATTCAGAACAACTATATTCTGCAATAGAGAAGGAGCTTTTAGCCATCGTATGGGCAACCAAATACTTTAGGCCCTACATCTACGGTAGACCATTCATCATCTACACAGACCACAGACCCTTGGTCTGGTTAACATCACTAAAAGAACCAAATTCCAAGTTAGCCCGATGGAAAATAAGACTAGAAGAGTATGATTATGAAATTCTATACAAAAAAGGCAAGTATAATACTAACGCAGACGCCTTATCTCGAATAAAAATCAACGCTTTGGAAACAGAATCACTCAACGCTTTGGAAACAGAATCAATACAAGGAAATGTCGGAGACGACATAGACCAACTTATAAGAGAACTACTAGAAGGAGAAGAAGATCCCCCAACAATAGAACAATTACCAAATACGTCATTTGTTACAGATGACGTACAACAACCTAGTACATCAGTCACCAGAGACCAAGACCAACCAATGGAACCTGCAAGTACGGTACATTCGAACTTAAACGACGAACCACGAGATACAATACCAACATTGGATGAAGCGATAGACAACAAAAATCCTCAATATCATATCGATCAGACATATTTGGACACATGTAAGATTACACTACAGATAAATCAAGGGAAGAAAATTTACAGAGTAACCATGCCTAAATCAAACAACGAAGAAGAAATATTCAAATTAATAAGGGACTACATGCCACAAGGAAAACAATATTTATATTTCAAACAAGAACAAATGTACAAAAATTTCTGTACAACTTATACTAAATACTTCAATGATAACGGACCTAAATTATTTAGATGCATGAGGAAATTACAGACAATAAATGACCCAGAAGAACAAATGGAGATAGTCAAGAACTATCATGAAGGTAAAAATAATCATCGAGGAATAAACGAAACATTAAAACAACTACAACGTCGCTATTATTGGAACAACATGAAAGAAACTGTTTCAATCTACATAAAACGATGTCAATTATGTAACAGGACGAAATACGATCGTCAGCAACCACACCCAAGTCTAAATATAACTGATAAGGTAGATGTGCCATTTCAACGAATTCATGTCGACGTATTCACCATAGGCGGACAACAGTTCTTAACAATAATAGATGCATTCACAAAACATGCACAGGCGATAAGCATTAAAAGTAAGAATGCCGTTGAAATTGCCGACGCATTAATTACATACTTTGCTACATTCGGAACACCAGAAGAAATGATAACGGACTCAGGAGCAGAATTCAATAATGGACTAATAAAGGAATTATTATTAAAACATAAAATTAAAATTCATTATTGCACACCAAACAATCCCAATTCGAACGGAAACATTGAAAGACTTCATTCAACGTTAATTGAGCATTTACGGATTTTAAGAGAAAACGACAAAACTTGTAGCATGACGAAACTGATGCGTATTGCGATCATAGCATACAACAACTCGATACACACAACAACAGGACTTACACCACATGAACTAACATTTGGACATACAAAGAGCCGTGATCCATTTGATCTGTATTATGATAACCATTTTTACAGTGATTACATCGAGAAACATGTAAACAGATTGAAGACTTTATACCAGAACCTAGGAAATCAAATGCAACAACAAAAGACCAACGTAATAGAGAAAAGGAACGAAAAAGCAAAAACAAAACCTTTGGAGGTAGGACAAGAAGTATATGTCAGATTAAGATCTGGAAATAGAAATAAAATAACACACATGTTTCAAGGACCGTATAGGATTCAAACACTACACGATGATAACACTGCAACTGTAATAGACGATAAGAATAAAACTAGAAAAGTACATATTAAAAATCTAAAACATGGCACTACTGTTCCAGAATCCTTGGATGGATCATCCGTTCCTTGGATGGATCATCCGTGGACTCCGGGGAGACGTTACCATAAAATCAATAGAAGAAACAACAGGACTGTTGCCAATCCAACTGGGAACAGCACAGAACATCAATACATATTGGAACATTATCAATGTGTATAACTTAACATCGCTGATTGTAGAAGCAATTAAACTGGAAAATAACTACAAAAAATGGGTGAAAACGATTAACACCGATACAAGAAAGGGCATCTATGAGGAAGACGTCAATAACTATTGTAAGATCTTACAGAACAGCATAAACATGATGAAAAGAGAGTTACAACAAATTGTACCAACAAACAATAGAAGAAAACAACGTGGAGCTTTCAACTTTTTGGGAAACATTCTAAAAGCAGTCACTGGTAATCTTGATAACGAGGATGCCATACGATATGATCAGGCAATAACCGAAATTATAGATTCACAAGGAAAAATTAAAGCTATAGTGGATAAACAAATTTCGTTAGCCACTACATCCATTACATTGTTTAATGAATCAATAAACACCATCCAAAGCAACCAAATGATCTTACAATCTAGGATGAAACAGATGGCAGCTTCAATAAATAAGACTCAAGACCATTTGTTAAAACAAGAACATCAGATGACGATCAACACCATCTTCAATCAACTGATATTTCTCACGAACAATATAAATGAGATTACAAACACCATTATCAACGCTCTTACATTCGCCAAATTAGAAACATTCCACCCATCAATAATACAACCAGGAGAATTAATCGATGAATTATTAAAAATAAAGTTACCCGGACATGTAAATAAATTACCTGTTAAACCATCAATCAAAACAATAAGATACCTAGAAAATGTATTAAAAATCAAAGCTTACGTAAAGGGAGAAAGTATTATATTTATCATAATGGTACCATTGGTGGAACCCGAATCATACAATTACTACCATCTCTTCCCCTTACCTTTACCAACAAATAATTCCTATTTTAAGTATATCTTACCATCTAATCGTTACCTGGCAATAAACGAAAATAAGTTTGTATCTTCAAGAGACCAATGCAGAGAAGTATGGCCCGGGGAATACATATGCCAAGCAGAGCATAGTAACATCATTTCCAACACGTCACCATGTGAGATACAATTATTACGATTTACTAATAACTATGATGTATGCAGGCAGACCTTTACCAAAATCCAGGATATAGAGATCACAAAGATTGCACCTAACCAATGGATCATCACTGCCCCAAATTCAACCAATGTCAAGAAACGCTGTGATAAGACAGAAGAAATGGACAACATACGTGGGACCCACCTAGTAGAGATTACATCAGGCTGCATGATCACCATCAACGACAGGACTCTACAAGTGTACGAGTCCAAAACACAACGGATAAGAAGACCCAATATCCCGCAGCTACAGCTGAATCGCGGACCAAAATCCAGCGAAGAAAAAATTCATGAAATTCGGCAACTACAAGAGGTCCACTATCAGAACTTGACGGACATCCACACCGGACTATACAAATTAAAAGAAGAGTTACAACATGTAACAACACCAAAACTTCACCAATTACCTATATATTGGACAATCATTTTATATGTTATTTTATGTTTAGCAATCCTTGGAATCGTAGCCAAGTTTATTATCAAATACCGGAAGTCGAAGCTCATTCCGCAACCTTCAACAGTCAGCATCCGCGGAGAAGCGATATCAATAAACAAAAGTCATCCATTGTCCCACTAAGGCCAACGGGATGTCTTTCGTCTCGGGATGGAGGAGTTACGTACCCAGATATGCTGAGGCAGCACATTCCTAGGAGTAGATTAAGAATAGTATATAAGCAGTAGCATTGTTCCACTTAGCAGTTATAATTATAGTCAGTATTATACTCTTAGATATTACGCACATCAAACTCTGTATGTAATATTTAAATAAATTGTTTTTTTTAATTAACAAGTGTTAAACAATTATATTTCGCGCGTCACCTCAAAACGCCAGACTTTTCTATGGAGTTACAACGTGCAATTGCACTTGAGGTAGTGAAATAATTTTCGTTAACCCGGTGACCAAATTCCGATCACATTTTCCACATTTATACCTTTGGAATACGATCGTTAGAAGTTGCCTTACTGGTATACTTTACATAAACTCCCCTTTAGAAGTGGTTGAAATTTTAACTTAGTTGGAAAAGATAGAATACTAATCATTCACATGCAAAGTAGTAAAATATTTCAAATTGGGGACATTCCAAAGATATTGAAAGTGAATAGTAGGACTTATCAAATTCAGTCCATATTGGATTACTCCAACAAAAGTTCAGGGCATTATGTTGCACACGTTTGTCGTCCAAGTGGCCGATTTGAAACTTATGACGGCCTCAAAAGATTTGTTATAATAATACCGCAGAACATAATGCCACATATTATATTTTATATCTTACAATAAAATGCAATTTATATGTATTTAATATTTTTTGTGTAGTATCTATTTATACTTGTCAATTTATTTTTGTATTAAATAGAAGTTGAAAACTAAGTAGTATTATAGTGTACCCTTTTCCATTGTTCGTTATAGAAAGTGAATTTTAATATCCTTTAAAAGTTAGTCTGGAATTTATATATACTTATCGCAGGAATTTATAATAATGGAGACGATGGAAATACAACGTTTGGAATCCAGATTTAGAATAAAAATACTACGACTGTAATTCGTTTGTGACGCCACAAGCTATCTAAAAAAATTAAATTGTTACATATGAAACACGATTCTGAATAACCAGAAACATCGGTTAATAGCTTTTTGCCAGCCTGGTATTAATTTTGGTGACGATGATTCTTAATTGAAAAGATACAATTACTTAAGGGCCTACATTCAAAAAATGCCCGAAACAGGTGTCGCCTACTCCAAGAATTTATCCAAACCCTTTCGAATCTTGAAATCAAAAAAATAGAGCATACGCAAGAAGGATGCCTTCTTTCTTTAAGAGATACTTTTTTCAAAAAACCTGATAGGTTTCCAAAAAAAAAAATCGCAAAGGTGGGCAATTTTCAACTATTCAAATCCAGATTGACAAGTTAATAATGCTTCAATTTGAATGGATTATGCATAAATACAATTGTTACAGTGTCCCCCAGGTTTTGAGAAAGCGGTTTTGGCATAAAATAGACCACAACACCATGTTTTGTGCAAAAATGTGTTTCCATCAGTGAAATTTGCAGGGTTTGGCAGTCCTCTGCGTGGTGGCGCTAGTTGTTCTAGAATTCCTGGCTTCGTTGCGAGCATTTCTATTGGTCTACGTAAAAATTAAGTTACAACCCACTACTAACGCTGCGAGTTTGGGGCAGACGCCAAAGTTGTACTCCAATATATGCAAAGATTTTATATTTCCTTCATAATATTGCAAACCCACAACTAAAATCAAATCACGATATTTTTCGTCCTGAATTTGCAGCTGTTTCATAGTCCGACCGACCAGGGCAACAGAATATGTAAGGAGGTATACTCACCTATACGTTGCGATCGCACGGCGCGGCGGGCCCGTAGCCTCGAGCAGAATCACGGAAATGGAATCGAGATCTAGTCGATTCGAACTTGTAAATTTAAACACTCTCAAATGACTACCTAAATGCCAAAAGTAATCAGGAGTTATTTTAATTTTACCACATTTTTGTTGTTTGATTTTGCGAATCGTTTACATTGAATATCTTGGTTATTATTCGTGCTAACAGTTTCATGTTTATTTGTAGAATATATAGATTACGCAAAATATGATCAACAAAATTATAATGTTTGGTACATATTTTATACAGGCTGCGTAAAATGTGCAACGAGTTTAAAAAATTTAAAAACTTTTGATATTTTGAAACTGACCCCCTAAATGACGCGATATTTGTTTGTTTTGTTCCTGAACTATCCGGGGATCATAATATGGAAAGAGTATTCGTACTGGTTTTAGTTGACTCTTACCGCTACCACTCCCGAGTGCCGTGAATTTTTATTTTAATGCAGACATACTCGATCTCATAATTATTTATTATACATCGAATATTTATTGTACATAATTATGCTATATAGGTACATTATACATATACATGCTACAATGTAAATTTAGCTTGAGCTGTATTTCTTTGTATATAAACAAATTATTATAAGGTTTTAGTTAATTATTTCAGGTATATAATTGTGTTATATACATTCTACGAAAATTTTACTTCTATTGTAGTTGCCTTGAATAGAATATAATTTACTGTTGTGTTTTAGTTGATTATTTTAGGTACCTACACAAATATTTGATATACATGGAGTATTAGTTGTACATAATTATACATGATTTACATAT
The DNA here is from genome assembly GCA_964023965.1 of Melinopterus prodromus. Classification (NCBI taxonomy): domain Eukaryota; kingdom Metazoa; phylum Arthropoda; class Insecta; order Coleoptera; family Scarabaeidae; genus Melinopterus; species Melinopterus prodromus. Next base: position 32,406,916 of record OZ030393.1, on the reverse strand, counting down.
TCACTAGTTGTTTTGATTTTCCACCTTATTTGAATTCATATGTCAGATGTATAGAAACAAAAACCTAGACAATGTTTCAATCATTTACATTTAATCTGTGCTTCTGTATATTTCGAATTGCTTTATTTCTCATTCCTAATATCTACTGGTTCGAAAATTTCAAAATGTATCCCTAAATACTAAAAGTCTGCAGAAACCGGAAGTCATCCTTTATTGTCCGGTACAGCTGAACCAGTACTTTCTGAGCGAAGCGATTCGCAATACTACCGCATATCCATCGTAGGTCTGTCAATCGAGTCAATCGACAATAATATTGTCAGCGCTTTGGTATTCTGCTCGCCGGATACATGAAATAGATGTAGTCAGAACAGTTTTGCTAACGGTCGACGGGTACCCTAGAATCGCTTTCGTACTACATAGTGCATACGATCTTCTCGTATTTACTGCTCTCCTGTTACGCCGCGTTCATAAAAATTCAGAACGTGCGCCATTATACTCGATAGGCGTGTCTAAACTCCCTTCCACAAGATGACATATTCCCAGAGCCCACCTCTCGTAAGCTTGGTTCCCCTCACCGCTGCCCCGCTATACATGGGCCAGGACCGTGCATGTATGCTGTTAACAAAAGAAGTGTTGTTCCGGGGTATTCAGAAGTGGGTAAGTATTTATAAATTGTGAATAATGCATGTCAATAAAAAATATGTTTGTCAATTCTGACGTAATCCCAATTTTTGAATTTTTGTTTAAATAAGAGTTTCCACAAAAAAGTAACCGCTTAGACAAATATATTTCCTTGATTTTTTTGGTAGACATTTGGAGGTTGGTATTTTCTGTGGATGACAATTGGGTGCTAAACCCTTTCAAAAGTTAGGATAGGTTGACGTTTTTCGTGGTGTGCTGGGGGATCAATTGGGTACAAATCCTCCCAAAAGTTCAAAGTGATTCGTGTTGTTTTCTGAGTACTGGAGCTTTGAGGTGACGCGCGCCTGTTTTACCTCCTATTATGGTGTGTTCTTTGGAGGTACCAATTTGGGGGTTGGTGTTTTCTGTGGGTACTAATTGGGTACTAATTCCCTACAAAAGCTAGAATAGATTCGACTTGTTTTTCGACAAGTGGCGTTCTGAGGTGACGCACGCTATCTTTGCCCCTCGATATCAGGGAGTTCCGTTGAGGTGCTAATTTGGCGGTTAGTGTTTTCTGAGGGTACCAATTGAGTACTAAATCCTTGCAAAAGTTCAAACTGATTCGAGTTGTTTTACGCCAAGTGGTGTTCTGAGGTGACGCTCGAAACAACTGCCCGTGATTTAGGGGGGTTCCTTTGAGGTACCAATTTGGTTGTTGGTGTTTTCTGTGGGTACTAATTGGGTACTAATTCCCTACAAAAGTTAGTATAGATTCGACTTGTTTTTCGACAAGTGCGTTCTGAGGTGACGCCTCTGCCTCTCGATATCGGGGGGTTCCTTTGAGGTACTAATTTGGGGGTTAGTGTTTTCTGAGGGTACTAATTGGGTACTAAATCCTTGCAAAACTTCAAAGTGATTCGAGTTAATTTACGACAAGTGGCGTTTTGAGGTGACGTTTAAAAGAACTACTCATAAATTAAGGGGGTTCCCTTGAGGTACCAATTCTGCGGTTGGTGGTACCAATTGGTACTAATTGGGTACTAATTATTTGGAAAGTTTCAAGTCAATTTGCGAAAAGTGGCGTTCTGGGGTGACGGACGTATCCACGTAAATATTGTACCTTTTCTAAATTGATATTTAAAGAAAAAATTACGAAGTAATATATAATATGAGTACGTATGTGACTGTTACCTTTAGTACCTAGTAGACCTCTCCAGCCGATCTGAGAAGTTTTTTTGCTGAATTTAGCCCTCTTGTCGAACAACTTTGTCTCAGATTGGAAGTATCTGTTTATTAAGTCCTGCTCCAGCAAAAAAAAAATAATTAAACATATCAAGGTATGCTTTGGAATAAAATTATAGACGGAAAAACTTGCTAAACAGTACCCAGTTGGTTGCATATGTATAAACACAAAAATATACACGACATTTATCGTTCAAGTTTAATCGCATTTATCTCAATTGTTCGTTTTTGATTTAGTTATAACTCCGGAAATTATTTTAAATTTGTATTTTGTACTTAGCCGCACAAGAGCAGAAAGGCTAGTAAAATAATTAGTAAATAAATCGATATAACCTCAACGATCATGATGTCATTGTGATTCTATTTGCAGTTTCTATATTATAGTCAATCTCATATATTTTTATCGAACAATTTATTGACCTAACCTATAAAACATGTGGGATTTCCCTTTGTTATTTAGATTTTCTTGATGAACAAGATTAGAGCTATATTTATGCACCAAGCCCGTTTATGCATAAATATAGCTCTAATCTTGTTCATCAAGTTCACCACGTGGTGCATACAAGATTTTATACTTCACTTCACATTAAATAAAAAGTATTTTTAGGTTCTATTTTACTATACAAACAATGTTGAATGTTCTGGTAGTCCATGACCAGATTGACGTTTGCTTATTTTTGTCAGATTTACTATGTCTTGCAACAGAAAGTTTGTAGCCCCGTAAATCTAAGCACGCGTATTAAGAGTTTGGGTTTGCAAGTTGTAATAGCAAAAATCCCTCGCAAAAAGCGGACATAATCACTGGGGATAATGAATCTTATGCCCCGGTTGTTATGGTCATGCTTACATGTCTCGTACTCGTATCCTATAGTCGATCTCACCAGTGCTGCAAATTACTCATCGCTTATAAGTAGAGACCGGACTTTAGGACACAATTTAGGATACCATTGGCGTGCCGCATATATTTTCAGTGGGGTATTTTTTATTAACTATACTGCCGTATTAGCACAGACGTATATGTAGGATTGATGTCGTACCTTTTCAGATAGAAAAATTAAAATAGATTTTTTAAGCTGTAGAATGGAGGCGCAAAATGTTTCTGAATGGACATATGTAGGTACTATCGCGAGCAAAAACTAAAACGGAATAGCAAAGTGAAATTAGGCTCTTATATACTGAACAATTTTAGTTCTGTAACATTTAAGTATCGTTTACATCCACTTAACGTAATATACGAAAAATTATACTTAACGTACGAAATATAGAACGATTCCATTTACATTCACTTACGTTTGGGGTGATTGTCATGACGTTTGACATGACACAAAATTAATCTATCGCTTTTACCAAACAAAAATGTTTATGTATATTCACTAGTTTTATGAAGGTTGCATCATCCATAATTAAAATCTGTGAATCGATCTAAAAATATTGCATAATAGCACAAAGACAACAAAGTTATTTGAGATATTTTTTAGGTTATGTACCATCACCCGAATTGTCAAAATCGACGGCCTGTGATTGGTGCACTTAGCGCACAAATACTGTTAACTTGAAGTTAAGCGAACAAATCCGTCTGTTACGTTAAGTTTTTGTACGTTAAGTGAATGTAAACAAACACATATAATTCAATGGAGCTCGACTTTCACTAATTCTTAAGTTTAAGATGTAAACAATACTTTGCTTTGCCCGTATTTGTTAACCTATGAAGTCTAAACTTCGACAGTATCTGTCAACCTACAAACTTGACCCGGATTCAACAATTTCGTTAACACTCAAGAGAATTGTGTTACAATGGTATTTCATTTATTTTATAAGAAATTCTAAATATTAATAAATGTTTCAAATATTAATAAATTGTGTTAATATATTACTATTGAAAATTTGAAACCCCCAGCAATTTCGCAGGCAACGCCAATGAACCGTCGCGATAGCGTAAACAAGCCCCATGGAGGAACGACAAGCCCCGCCCACTAGATGGACCAGTTTCTCACTTGACTTGAATCACAACGACTCGGACGTTGAGTTATCGCTTGCTGTGTTGTAATGTAATGTCGTACGCGTATCATCAACAGAGCGGGGCGACTAGTAACGTTGTAACCGTACTGTTTTGTCTGGGTTGTTGTCCGCCGCTTACCCCTCCAATAGCCTGCATTGCATGTCCGGTCTCTACTTATAAGTGTATGAACCAAGATTTTGACGGAACGCGCAGCTTGATTGTTATGCATAGGCAACCGAACATACATCACTGAACATACGTTGCCTACCGAGGCGGATATTCTAGAAATTAAATTAATATTGCTATTATCTTTACTAATTAAATAACATTTAGGGCAACCATCACCATAGATTTTTTATTAAGGGGCTTACCTTTCAACGAAAACATTTTTGCAAAAACACGGTCACGTTCAATATTTACGTTCAGTATTAGAGGTTAGGGTAGAAAGAGACGTCATTCTAAGAAAAGACGTACTTTTTCGCTGGGCGCATTTAATTTGTACACCAGATGTATCAAAATCATTCTATTCCGTTCTAACACACGGCAATGTATAGGAATGAAGTGTAACGTATGCGGAAAATAACAGCAGAAATCGATGAGTAATTTGCAGCACTGGTGAAATCGACTATAGCAGTAATCGCTAAATGACAACGAAGTGAAATATAAAAGTTTAAATATAACCAGTGGCGTAAATAGCAGGTATGCGAGGTGTGCGGCGCACACGGGCCCACGGTGCAGGGGGGCCCATTGGAGCCGGCCGGGTGTTTGGGAGGTCTCGCGAAAAATATGAGATCGTCACTAACTAAAATCTAATAATTACGAAAACCTGACTTTAAGAAGGAATACCAAAATATAGGTAATATAATTTTCTAGAGATTTAATGGATTTCAGACAACTTAGAACACTTAGTCATCGCCTCCTCGTATAAGATTCACATTTATAAGCATATGGCTACTATTAATTCCTGTTTCAATAAATTGTAAAAATTATAGTTAATGACTTTTACTTTTAAGTTGGCAATATGTTGGCATTTGTCATAATTGTTCTAAAAATTAACTGATAGCCCCTCTGACCGTGGGATACGATTTTGGGCTAAAAAAAGAAATCTGAGCAGTTATTGGGCCCCTGGGCTGCAATAAGATGTTAGCATAACCTAAATAAATGAAGTCGAGAATTTCAAAAAATAGGTACCTACGCAGGCCTCCACGGATACCAATCTTAACTCGATACCATATATTTATTGTTACATAAAGAACAAAAAATATTAGTCATTGCCTCCTCGTATAAAATTCACATTTATAAGCATATGGCTCCTATTAATTCCTGTTTCAATAAATTGTAAAAATTATAGTTGGTGACTGTTACTTTTAAGTTGACAATATGTTGGCATTTCTCAAAATTATTCTAAAAATTAACTGATAGCCCCTCTGAGCGCGGGATACGATTTCGTGTTAAAAAAAGAGATATGAGCAGTTATTGGACGTAAATAAATGAAGTCGAGCATTTCAAGAAATAGGTACGCAGGCCTCCGCGGATACCAATCTTAACTCGATACCATATGTTTATTGTTACATAAAGCACAAAAAATATTAGTCATAATACAATTTAATTAAGATCTACGAACACAAATAATAAAATAAGGTTGGTTAATCCGGTAAAAAGCCCAAATGGACAGAAAAAAAGTTGTTGGAGTTTTCTTACCGGATTAACCAACCTTATATTATTACACTGCCCAGTTACCCACTGTTATTACAAATAATAAACTTTTAATTCTAACTACTAATACAGAAAATAACTTTCAAGACTGGTTTCCAAGCTATTTTGAAAAAACCAAAACATGTAACTTCTTAATTATGGTCATAACTTCTTTATTTGTGATCCCTTCAAAAAAGCGTTTAGACATTATAAAGGCCTTTTTCCCTACTATTTGAATATGTATGTTTAAAATTTTTCGCCAATGAATTCGTCAGAAACAAACGAAACTTTTGTTTTTCTTATGGACGCCATATTGGTTTTATACATGTTTGGATTCAGATTATTTTTCTGACTAATTTGGTATGCCACTTGCCGTATTTACAACACAACAAGCCGACAGAATTGGAATTTTTCTGTAATATCTGAAAATCGCATGGTGGTCATGAAAAACACATTTGAGCAGTGGCGTAAATAGCAGGTGTGCGAGGTGTGCGGCGCACACGGGCCCACGAGCCAGGGGGACCCATTGGAGCCGGCCGGGTGTTTGGGAGGTCTCGCGAAAAATATGAGATCGTCGGCTTAAAGGTAAAGTCACTAACTAAAATCTAATAAATACGAAAATCTGACTTTAAGAAGGAATACCAGTAAATATAATGTAATTTTCTGGAGATTTAATGGATTTTAGACAACTTAGAACACTTAGTCATCGCCTCCTAGTACAAGATTCACATTTATATCATATGGCTACTATTAATTCCTGTTTCAATAAATTGTAAAAAATATAGTTAGTAACTTTTACTTTTAACTTAACGATATGTTGGTATTTCTCATAATTGTTCTAAAAATTAACTGATAGCCCCTCTGAGCACGGGATACGATTTTGGGCTAAAAAAAGAGATCTGAGCAGTTTCTGAGCCCCTCGGCTGCAATAAGATGCTAGCATAACGTAAATAAATGAAGTCGAGCATTTCAAAAAGTAGGTACGCAGGCCTCCACGGATACCAATCTAAACTCGATACCATATATTTATTGTTACATATAGAACAAAAAATATTAGTAATAATACAATTTTATTCTACATCTACATCTACAAACACAAACAATAAACTTTTAATTCTAACAATAGAGAAAATAACTTTCAAGACTGCTTTCCAAACTACTTTGAAAAAACCTAAAAATGTAACTTTTTAATTATGGTCATAATTTCTTTATTTGTGATCCCTTTAAAAAACCGGTTTGACATTATAAAGGCACCTTTTCCATACAATTGGAATATGTTAGTTTAAAATTTTTCGCCAATGAATTCGTCAGAAACAAACGAAACTTTTGTTTTTCTTATGGACGCCATATTGGATTTATACATGTTTAGATTCAGAATTCAGTAATTTCAGTAATTTGGTATGCCACTTGCCGTATTTGCAACACAACAAGCAAACAAAATTGGATTTTTTCTTTAATATCTGAAAATCGCATGGTGGTCATGAAAAACACATTTCAGTGATACAGTTTTTATGTGCCCATAATCAAGTTACAGTAAACTTTTGGAATGTATTTATTTGTACTCACTACAGAACATAAAAAAGTAACAACATTTTAACAAACTAAATCATGTTTTAAAAAATCTGGCCATGTTTACGGAGGCACTTTTCACAGCATTCCGTAATCTGGGACCCAATTCTCGTCATCTTTTTGAAGCGAATGGGTGACTTTGCGAATGGAGTAGGGATATCACCGGTTGCCCGTATCTATGAGCAAGTTTGCTTGTTGCTAAGAACAATAACCCACGCGCCACGCCCATACGTTCCCATACGTTTAATTGAAAAGTATGGGCGTGGCGCGTGCGTTATTGTTCTTAGCAACAACCTAGATACGAACCAGAGGGCAACCGGTGATATCCCTACTCCATTCGAAAAGTCATGCATTCGCTTCAAAAAGATGACGAGAATAGGGTCCCTGGTGATGTTACCGAGGGTTCCTCTGTCAATCGAATTGAAAGCGGCGATCACAGTGTCACTCCCCAACGTTTCCAAAATTATAAACACCATACACGTTATTTTATAAGTCATTCCATAGATAAAAATCACAAGGAGTAAGATCCGGCAATTTTGGTGGCCATAATACTTCTGACTAGGTAGCAATTACTCTCCATTTATGTCTTATATCTAAATAGTTCCTCACAATTCGGGCATTATGTGCAGTTGTCTTGTAGGAGCCACATACCTTATCGTAAGGCCAACAGTATATCGTCCATTCTTTCTTTCACGTCCTCCGAGAGCAATATTGCCGATAAATCTCCGAAGTTAGATTGTTGTTATAAAAAACTGGTCCGGTTAATCGGTTGGCCACACCATACACACCATGCATTTTGCCCAGTGCGTTTTAGTTAAAAATACCGCAGTTAGAAAAATATGTTTCATCGGACCATTATATTTTTTTTTATAAATTCTAGGTTTTCACCAATTTTTTCAACAAATGGTTACAGATGGGTAGATATCACATTATTTCACAAAACGTCTTCCATGGCACCATGCGATTTTCAGCAATTCTCGAAGTGTACAATTTTCAGTCTTCAATTTTTAGTTTCTATTATCTTATTGTAATCAAAATATGGCATGAGGCATACCAAATTACTCAGAAAGAAATGATGAATCCAAACATGTATAAAACCAATATGGCGTTCATAAGAAAAACAAAAGGTTCGACTGTTTCTGATGAATTCATTGACGAAAAAAAATTTAAACTGACATAATCAAATTGTAGGAAAAAGTGCCTTTATACTGTCAAAACGCTTTTTGATGGGATCACAAATAAAGAAGTTATGATCATAGCTAAAAATGATTTTTTTTTGTTTTTTCATAATACTTTGGAAACCATTTGGAATTCAACAGTTTTCAGAACAGATTATGAAAGAGCACATAAATATGCACTACTTTGTCCATTTAACCGACTTTCGATCTCCAATAATAACAAAAGTACAAGTAAAGTATAAAAAATTTATAAACAGTATAAAAAGTCTTAGTGGGCAGTCAAATAAGGGTTTAAGGGTTCAAAGTATTAAATAAAGTGGGGGCCCATAGTTTCTGTTCGCACACGGGCCACTGACTCCTAGTTACGTTCCAGGGGGGGCAAGATATTTTTTAGTAATAAAAGGTGACGTAATGTGAATGACTATACTATTAATTATTTTGTAGCGTTTTCGTTGTTTTATTTGTTGTAAATGGCATTGATAGAGACATATTCGTATTTATTAGTTAGGATTCTAAAATTGCGACACAACAAACATGAAAATAATCAAAATATTTTAAAAAAATACCCAAATATTGCCCATATTGTTCGTTAAATTTAAATTGCAATTACCCTGAAAAATCTCCGTTGCTTTTATGGTTGTTTTTTACATATTATTTTATGTCATTAGCCACGATTGTGACCCCTGTTTCCAAATCATTGAACGTTTATCCTAGAATTTTAGATTTGGTCTGATTGCCAACCAATATTGAAGAATTTTTATTACTTGGTAATATTCTGGAGTAAACATTGTTAATTTTTTATAAGAATTTCCAGCCCGTGTTCATCGAGCAAGGCCTAATGTATAATGAGCAACTGGTACCTTTTAAAACCAAAAATACAGGCACAAAATGAACACAATTGATAATTTAATTCTATAATCGTGTCAATCGCATCCGATAAAAAGTCTTAATAACGCATTGGTATTATTACTATTATACGTAAACAGTTAAAAGGCGACAATACTAAGTGAACTAGTTAATAATAATTGTTGTTATACATAAGCTGTATGAATTGTCTGTATGACCATAGTAGGCAAATTTTTTAATGAACTCATGTCCGGAAATGTATTGTTTGAACGTTGGAGAGAGTCGGAAAATTGAACCAATCTTACAAACAGCAAAGGGAAAAAATAGTGCCATTTATCATAGGACGGCACTTTTAAAGCCAAATAACATTCGTGTGACTTTTTTAAATTATTTATCGTATTTGAAAGGAGTTAATGAGAACCGTTTTGTAATTTTGATACCAATTTTGACCAATTTGGGTTATCTGGAATTTTATTGTTTTTAGGGATGTTAAACAAATAAAGTTTTACATACAAATTATTTATACATTCTATAATATATTCAGGCACTATGCAGTACCTAAACGGTGTCAGGTGTGTGGACATGAGTTCGATATCAAAAGTTCAGTATACTTTATCTATATTTTAAACTTATTTTTAACATCCACTATATTTGAGATAAACAGCTGAGCAGTGCTAAAAGGTGCGAAGTACAGTAGAGCGTCGATAATCGGAACTAATTGGGACCGAAGGTCATTCGGATTATGAAATTGTTCGATTTATCAAATATTGCAACTAAATACCAGAAAATAATATTGGATAGAAGTTCAATCTTAATAAAACCAACACCATTCTATTCCGCTCTTCATAAACTATAAGAATGTCAAAAACTCAAAATCGAAGGGATATCGAAGGAATATCGAAGCGATATCGAAGGGATATCGAAGGGATATCAAAAGGATATTGAAGGGAAATCGAAGGGTTTTATTTATAACTTATTTACGATTAATTATGATTTATTTCGGATTTATTTATTATTTATTTATAACAGTAGAGCGACGATAATCCGATAATGGGACCGAAGGTGATTCGGATTATTAAATATTGCAGCTAGTAAAATAGTGGAAAATACGAGTATTGGATACAAGATATAAAACAAAAGTAACATTTTCCTGTAAACAGGAACCGACAAAAATGGCTTTTCCCTAGGTTCCTCAGTGATTTATTTTATTATTATTTCTTTTTGGGTGTTCGGATTAGCGAATGTCGGTGTTCGAATGTTCGAACACCGAGTTTCGGATTATCGACGTTCTACTGTAACTAAACCTAATAAGTATGATTAAATGAATGCTCAAAAATGGGCATTTTGGACTACAGCGCAAAATCATGAACTTGGCACAATTTATATTGTGACCCTTTCACGACGAAAACTGGAAGTAAACAATCTAATGAAACTGACATTGGTGACGATTATAATCAGTATAGTCATCATTGATTTCGGGGC